>SNQJ01S0032282.1:15521-57875 GCA_010110895.2 Picea sitchensis
GATGCTTCACCTGAAAGAGCACCCTTTCCCTTGGGAATTTTTATGGATTGTCGAGTAACAAGTCTGTGTGGAGGAATTTTCTACATGAAACAACAACAATTGGCTTACAATTTATTCATATTGTCTGATAAACATAACAATTATTAAATGAAAACACATACCTGGTAAAGCAACAAAAATTTAACATTAATACTTACGAATTCTAGTTATGAAGCTTCTGAATTGGACAAAATAACAATTCTAACACACACAACACATGGTCTTAAGACATTCTTTGTTGTACAACCTCTCTTCAAACACTTGACGATAATAATGCTTAAAAAAAATGTTCATGCTCATATATTATAATTCTTTACCAGTCAAATCTGATAGTTAAACCATAGGGTATAGTGGGATTTTACAAATATTTCAGGCTTGAATGCTCCCACCTATGTGCCATGCTCAAAATTAATGGATCACGTTGAACTACAGCTCGAAATATTTCTTTGTAGTTCATCAAAACATTCAAAAGGTAGTGATTTGGTGCACATTGTATTTATGTCATGGTTTAGGGCATGGGGTTGTCGACCGTTCAAGCCAACTCATGTTTAAATTTTCATCGACATCCAAACGATATTTCGTGTTAAAAAATCCCTCTTTTTCATTGGCATGCAATGTCTTTCAGAGTGTTGGCATGTCAAAAACATGTGGGTTCGTGTGGTGGCGTGGCACGTGACTTCTCACCTAAAACATAGAATGGGGGTGTTGAGGATGTCATGGAAAGATCTCATTGTTCTATGCATGGTGATAAAACTAGACGCGGGAATGAAGGACAGTGAATGGATAATTCTATGTTTAAACTTTGACAACCACGATTAAAAGGAGACANTAAAACATAGAATGGGGGTGTTGAGGATGTCATGGAAAGATCTCATTGTTCTATGCATGGTGATAAAACTAGACGCGGGAATGAAGGACAGTGAATGGATAATTCTATGTTTAAACTTTGACAACCACGATTAAAAGGAGACACAGGATGAACGTCTTAGATTAAAAATCACTTTCATGGAGATCTCCATATATAGGATCATTTGTATATGGACGAGACATTTTTTGAAATGAGAATGATCGATGTCAATGAAGCATCAACTATCGACGGGTAGGCTTGTATTTTGTTTTTCGCAATGTAAAACCGGTGTTATTGATGGCCGATGAGCTCATAGGCGTCAAAAGGTTTCCTAAGTGTATATGTTTCCAACATTTTCCACTAGATCTCCCGAAGCCCAATAAACCTTAAGAGAATCCTACAAGCTAACATGGAGGATGATGTGGCATATGTGAGGTGTAAACGTTAGTGTGGAAAATATAATGTGGAAATACGAGACTGCTAGTGTGATGTGGTGGTACAAAGATCCACTTGGAAAGTGGCATGATAGTACAAGGTTGGTGTTTTATATTGATGTGGATGCTTGCATAAACAAAATCAAGTGAACCTTGCCTTTATCCATCAATGGTCAGGATTGATCAAATTTCTAAATTGAACGGTCACGGATTGTTTATTTGATCCGTTTATCGGCGTCGACAAGTTTGAGGGTCTATTTTAGATTTTTCTCAATAGGCATCATTTGATGTCATTGGATGATGCAAATCGATGGTCGGCATGATTGTTCGTGTGTTTTTAAGTTGTGCACAAATGTGGCCAACACCCGACTCATTATGGGTGACCAACAAAATTGCCTATCTAGGATCGAAAAAACAGGGTTCTGAATGGTTTTTCCTTCTTTTTTTGCATAATACCTTTTTCTTCAAATTGAAACTTGGATGTGTTCTCCTATTTTGATTAATTCTTTAGTTAAGGCTTGGAACACAATTGACTGAATGAATTCATCAAAATAAATTCTAACACAAACTGTGAGCAAGTTGAATCAAAATCAAATATGAAAAGGAAAGTAAATTGGTACCCATTGAAATACCTGATATTTCAAAGGGTGTGTTGAGGTCTCAAAAAATGGTGATTCATTAGACAAAACCAGAATCTATGATCCTTACCTTATCCATGAAGATACAACAATTTTAGGAGGAAACTTCAATCCAATATAACAACTCAAAGATCATTTATAAATATGCATGCATACGAGCCGAGGAACATCCATAACTATTTTTCTGTGGGGACTTGTCTAATTTCATGCCTCTTTATAGAGAACCCATGTTCCATTTTCTACCAAGCAATATTTAGGCAAACAAATGGCACTGATAGGAGAAAATTAAGCTTCCAAACTCTAAGTATCTAAAGCCTTCTTCTGGAATTAGTCTACTGCCAGCGAGCGTCCATAGCCCCAACATAGTCACCTTGATATAACAGACCTTGCTTTGCTGCCAATGAGCGTCTATAGCCCCAACGAAGATATATGCATACCCACCTGATATCATCATTCTTTGAAATATGTCTTCTATTTTGCCACTTTATTTTTTTTTTACTTTCACTGCAATAGGTACCCATTACTGGATATCTTTTTGGAAGGGCATGTATAAAACTAAGAAAGAATCAAAGAGGAGGATTTATGTTTTTTTGGAAGAGAAGATATTGGTACGTAGGCCTGTATTACAACATTCTCACTAAGGGAGGTTATGTATTTTCTAACTTTGTTGGTAGGCATAGTTCATTTCCATCATCCCCTTCAAAATTTCCAAACCATAAGACAAACAATATGGTCATTCCTCAATTGATATGTATACAAAAGTGAAAATAATTATTGTGTTCATATATTTCATTGAATGAATCCCCCATGAATTTGCTTGAGATGGTCCAGGTTTGGGATTAGAGTAACTTCCTTGTCATGTTTTACCGTGAATTTTGAAAAACAATATAATTTATACCACTTATCAGGAAAACTACCAAACCAAAAATTAAAAACAAAATAAAGAACAACAAATCATAACAAAGAAAAGCAACTTTAAACATAGAAAACTATGGTACAAGGTTTCTCGTGTTGAGCAACTAAAAAAGGAATATTTTCAGGACTTGTTCATTTACAAGAAGAGAGTCTAGTTCAAGGTTTTGTATTCAGTATGTGCCTACCCCAATTTTTTCAGCAACTTGATAAGGACCAAGCCAGAGACTTTTAAATTTGGAATGTTTCCCTTTTGAATTATTTAATTTATCCCATTTCAAAAGCAGATCTCCCACATCAAAAAAAAATTTCCAACTTTGTGTTTATCAAACCACCTTTTAACCAACTATCAATGAGATGTAAATTTCTTTATATCCCTTTCCCTTTCTTCCTCTACCATAAGAATTGAGTCAACACATTATTGCATGCTTGAAAGCGATTAACCCCTAGAGTCTTGGGAGAGTTGTAGAGATGGAATATACAAGTTGGTTGGAATAATGGCTTCTTTCCCATAAACCAAAAAGTATGAAGAATTTCCCAAGGCTTCTTTAGGAGTTACCCTATCATCCCAAAGGGAATTTTGAAGAGCATTGTGCCATTTCTTATGATTTTTTGAAATTGTATTTTTTAGGATCCTGACCAAATTATTGTTTGTTGATTATGCAACACCATCCCCTGTGGGTAGTAGTTAGAAGAATACCTCAATATAATCCCTTTGTCTAGAGAAAATCAATTAAAGAGAGTGGAAGAAAAATATGCAGCATTATAAAAAAAAGGACAAATAGTACCCCAAATCTGGTGATTAGGTGTTGCTCCAAGAATTGGATCACCACCTTTTCGTTAATATAGGTAAGAGGAATGGATTTTGACCATCATGTGAAAGAATTGGTTGTAGTCATTATGTACTTGTATTTTTTAGATAAGTTTGGATTGATTTCCCCTATGACATATATCCTCCATTGCTCAAAATATCTTGAGATTGTTACTAGCTACAATGAAGTGGATTCCTTTTTCTCTTTCCCGACACTTCACTGACACACTTTGCACTTTCTGACTTGTGTATGTGTGTATTTAAACAAGGTTGGATAGTAGTATCCTGCCCTTAGGATTTTATGGGTGGTGGTTTCTCCTATGAAATGCCCACCTGCTGAGCCATCATGTAGATCTATCGACAATTTTTCTGCATCTTCTTTCTCAATACATCTAAGTAATAATCCATCATAGTTCATACATAATAGCATAGAGTCAATGAAGTGATATTGGGAGGATTTTAATCTAAGATATATTCTCTATGTAGGCTTCAAATGTTCAATTCATGTATCATGATGAAGGAAGTAAGATAAATCTGAGTACCAAGAATATTGGCCAAGTGGGATATATAATACTTCATTGCACCACAAAGATAATTCATTGTCCCATCCTGACTCCTCTGGTTCTACTAGATATTGAGACTATGTGGCCAATTTGCATAAGTTTTGACCTCTAACTATCTTTGTTGGCTTAATATCAAGATCAAATTCATGGATGATAGTCATCCAGTTCCCTCTCCTCTCACCCATTTCTTGTTTTGTGAAAAGTGACCTTACCACAAGGTGGGGCACTATAAATTTGGTATGGTTCTTCAAGATGTAATATCTAAAATATTGTATTTCTCTATAGAAAAAATAAGCTTCTTTATCTATAGCATGGTAATTGATATATGGCCCTTTCAGGTTGGTGCTCATAAACGAGATGGTGGCCTCATTTTTATCATCATCCTTTTCTGTCAAGACTACTTCTAGAGACTGATCAGAAACAAAAGTGCATAAGAAGAATTACTTAGTGAAATTTGTTGGATTATTGAGAGGGGGGGTGAATCAGTAATGAGAAATTTTAATACTTTTAACCACAGTATATTCTTCAAAAATATTCACCAGTTTATCATTAGAATTCAATATATCATTAGTAGTATAATCATAAACAACATCACATCACAATATATACACAGTACACTAGAATTTTTGTGGAAACCCAAATGGGAGAAAACCACGCAATTCTTTTCTTATATATCAAAATAATACATTCATTGGAAGCACCAACTTCCTGATTCTCTGACTACAACTGGAAGGAGGCTCCAACCCCCTATTCGTTGGCTCCAACCTAAAGGAAGCTACAACTCCCTGAATTTTTTGGCTCCAACTAGAAGGAGGCTACAACCCTTTGAGTTCTTTGGATCTAACCGGAACGTGGATACTACCACCTATCCTTGCCTCATCCTGTTGCCTTAAAGTATAAGTGTATACCAATTGTTTCTATCAAAAAATCTACCACGGTCACTGCCACTAAATTGTCACTATCACTCTTTCTTTGTCATTGTCACTCTGTCTTTTTCACTATCACTTTGTATCTATCACTGTCACTATCTCGTCAACCTGTATCTACTCATCAACCAACTAACACATGTATCATACCATGAATCAATTTTATACCAACATACATATTATTTCATGCATCAATCATGATCCAAAGATACATCAATAAAGAATAGTGAATCATGAACTAGAGCATCAACCATGTGTAATCTATACCATATGCCCATACCATCAACCATATGCAAATTTGTACCATATCATCGATGAAGTGTCTCAAAGAACCAATGCATGTCCTTCATGCATATTCCACCATAAAACATGAATATTCCTCAACCATATACAATCAACTCAAAGATAGGAACTTTAAGGACCATGTCATATGTTGAACTAGATATAAGAGTGTTCCTCACTCAGCCAAGAAACCAATATATACCATATCCAAATACCATATCAACCATACCAAGTATGTCTCAAGAATACACCAAATCATGACAAGAAGTAACCATCAAAAACAATTATAAAACCATACCAATACCTTTGTAGCTGACCTAAAAATATGAGATGTTAACCTGTAGACTTCCTTCAGACCTTTAGGGACCTAGTACCAACATCTACTCAAACCTTCATTAGCTTTTCACAGATATGTGACCTTATCTACTACAACCTATGGATATTCACACTTTCATCCACTATAGCCCACGTACATTTGCGCCCTACTAACCTACAACCCACAGATACCTCAGAAACAAGGGTTTGTTGCAATCCTGAGACTTTCTCCTTTGACCTTCCTTTGCTACCTTAGAAATATGCCATCACAACCTTAGCCAAATATCACTACATCACAAGAAAGATAATAAATGAATGAGTGTGTGAGTCTACTTTTGAATGAATCCTTGAGGTGTTTATATAATTTTTCATAGTAACATTTTTCCTTACTTTAGGGTTTTAGTGTTTCAATGACTTTACCCTTTGACTAAGACGTGTAACCAACTATGGGCTTCTTGACCACTTTCTGGGGCTTCCAACTTTACAAGTCTATATATCCCTAACCATGAGGAACCATGTGGCATCCACATCTCACCAAAAATGGCAAGACATGTACCATCCATCTATGAGTGTATTTCCTACATTTACTCTTTCCATCATGTCCATATTCCTCAGTCAACTTCGAGTACCAAAAACCACATCGTCGGGGCTTCTTCAAGGATTGACATCAATGCCAACCATATTATCAACAAAATTAGGATTGCATAGGACTAAATTTTGAAAGATATCAGACTCGATTTTTTCAATGGCCTCCTTTTTTTCTTTATTCCATCTAAATTTTGTGTCCTTGAATATCATTTTTTGAAATGGCTTGATCATTTATGCAAAATCAAGAATAAATTTTCTCACAAAGTCAATCTTCCTGAATAAAGATTGCATGGATTTCTTATTATGTGGAAGAGGGAGTTGGAAAATTAATTTGACGTGCTCAAGGTCAATATTAATTCCATCTTTATAGATTATGTGGCCTAAGAGTTTCCCCTTGGTCACACCAATATGGTCTTCTTTGGGTTTTGATATATTCTATATTTCTTATACCTTTCAAAAATTTGAGTCAAATGAGCAATATGATATGATTTGTTTTTAGAGTAAACTATAACATCATCCAAATAGACTACTACACATTTGTTTATTAATCCTCTAAAATCCACATCCATGTCCCTATGAAATGTATCTCCTGTATGAATTAGTCCAAATGGCATGCGTTTATAGGCAAAGGTTCCCCATTTAGTCAAGAAAGTTGTTTTCAATCGATATTCCTCTATGACTATGACTTGATTGTATCCTAAAAACCCATCAAGAAGTGATAATAACTCATATCTGAAGACAGTTTGTAGGATCTATTCCATCAGGGGTACATGGTAGCTATCATTTTCTAAAGCTTTGTTTAAATTTCAAAAATCCACACATAGGCGATTTCTCTCGACTTCTTCTTTATCAATACTAGATTACATACCCGGGCATAATGTCTTACCTGGAAGATAATCTTAGCATCCAACAAATTTTTAAGTTATTTATGAATTAAAGGCTCGATAGATGGGTGAAATTTTAGTAGTTTCTGCTGAAAATTTTTAACATCTTGCCTAAGAGGAATGGTGTGTTGGATTATCTTTGTATTGTATGTTTTCAGATCTTGATAATACCATGAGAAAACATCTTTATATTGTTTAAACAATTTAATATAGGATTTATTTTCTTCAAGGGATATTGATTTTCCAAGGTTAATGTTCTTAGGATTCTCAGCAGTACCTAGATTTATGACTTCGTAAGCAATATATGACTTGTTAGTTTTTACATTCTTGGGATTCTTGAATTTTTCTCGTAGATCGAAGAGGTTTTCTAGGTTGACTACTCCCTTAGGCATGGTGTGAAGTCTAGGCTTTATAGTATTTTTGTTCTTGTTAGTGTCACATTTTCTGCCTTCCTTTTCATCAATCATCCCTTGGAACTCATCATTGTCAATGTTTAGGTCTCTGAAATTTTCTTCACTAGTCAAGAAGGCTATGATCCACTCATCTCCCTCAAATACTCTCCAATTAGTGATGTTTTCAGGGACTAATGAATTGTACAATATATCTATGGTGAACCTATAAGCCTCATAATATTCAGAGGAAAAAACCTTGAGGATATTGTGGCAAGATAATCATCAAGTACATTCTTGGATCGAGGAATGGTAGTGATGTTAAATGCTTGAAAATTCTCCATTAGTCTATGTACCTCTTGTTGGCAATTTCTTAAATGTGGTGAATTACAATTTATGTTATTTTTGACTTGTCTAACAATAATCTTTGAGTCTCCAAAGACAACTAGTTCTTTGATGTTCAGTTCCATGGCTTTTTTAAGTCCTTGGACCAAAGCCTCACATTCAAAGGTAGTATTGGTACACTCAAATTCCATCCTACATAATAAAAAACTGTGCTTACCAATTGGGTCAATAAAAATTCACCCGACACCAAATCCTTCTTGTGATTTGGATCCATCGAAAAAGAGATTCCAAATGTCAGAGGGAAAGTTAGGCACCATTTTGTTGGTGTCTATGTTCGAATTTCCAATTTTGATTCCTAAGATATTAACTGGGAAGCATTGTTTTGGGTTTTTGTTCTCCTTAGTTATTGTTGTAACTTTTTGTAACAACAACTCTGACTTTTGTGAAAATAAGATCTCAAACATGCAGGGTGGGAAATTCCCAAAATATCAATCAGAAGAGTAGTTTCCTAACACAGGAAACTCAATTGAAGAAGGTTCATTTGGGGATTCTAAATCGATGATAGTGTGTTTTAGGTATTTTTCTCTATCAATTATGATCATTTTTTGTTTCCCCTTCCATGGTAACCATAGGTGAGACTAGTCGGTATTGAAATATCCATGTAATTTTTGTGACCAGTCTTGGCTTAAAAAAATCCCATAAGATTATGGGATATGCACAACTATAACATCAATCACTTGGTGAATCTTTGGGTTAGAAGCTATTTGAATCATGATATCTTTCATTCCACCAATGACCTCGACTTAAATTATATCCAATTGTATAATGTGTATATCGCTTTTGGAAGGGATTTCTTTCATTTTTTTACACACAAAATAAGGCATGACATTTGATGATCCCTCAGATTCAACTAAACAATTATGTAAATTTCTATTGAAAAATTCAAATGTCAGTAAGAAAGGATAGATAGATAGTTTAGATTTCATGTCTATAGATGTTGAGTTTACGTTTAATTTTCTAGTTTCCCTTGAATTTATTCTATTTGTGTTTTGATTTAGGTTTACCATGTGGTTTTCTCCTTCCTTTAATGCTTGCAATAATAAGATTTAAAGAAATCTTGGCTTTCATCTTCCTTAAATCATCTACCACATTGTACTCTAATTTTGATGTTTCTTGTTTTGCAAATTTAGGGGTATAGTTGAGTATAGGAGCTGGTTTGGACAAGGGAGCTGAGCTATTAGGTTTTTTAGGGGCATGAGCTATGATAGGGTGATTTTGACGAATAGGGCCCTTGCTCCTATTTCTACAACTAAAGTATCATTGGATAACTCCTCTTCTTTGATGAGATCACTACCAGATATCATATGGTTTACATCCCATAACACCCTCGTTGTTTCTTTTGGTGGGTCATTACCTTCATCACATGTGGTGTTGGAGGTTCAGATATTTTCCTATTCAGTTAGGCCACACTTGTTTAAGAGATGGTTGGCCATAAAATTCATGGTTTTCACCCACTGGGGACAATCCTTTTCAAAGTGGTTCTCTTGGTGATAGGTGCAAAAATAATTGGAGGCCACATCTCCCAATTCAATGTTCAGGTTTTTTGGGGGAGGTTTTATGGCCTTAAAAGGTGGTGGTTTCTTGAAAAATGGCCTATAAGATCGTTGATTAGAGGTACCTTCACCTGCATTCCTTTTCATATGTACAAATTTATTTGAAAATGTATCGATCATCCTTTGCAGACATTCCATATCGACACCATCCTTTTCATTGTTTTGATTAGCTTGTTTACCTTATGGTCTGGTCAACAAGAGTCCCTTTTAGGTGGTTGTTGAGTTTCCTTATTTGCTAAAGAGATCAGGCTCTCTTTGCATCCTATCATCAGAAACTCAATGGTCTTATCCTCTTCAAAGTTTTCAAGTAAGGTGAGTTTGGAATCCCTCTTGACAAAGATGGAGATGGAAGTTGGTAGAGAATTTCCATATACTTTAATCTACAGCTCTTGGGAAGGTTTAACCTTTGGTTGGAATTTATTCAAGATAGTGGTGAAATGTTGGTTAAATTCCTTCAATTTTTTCCTAGGGCCCATAGTAGAAGTGAACAGTTCAACCATCAAAACCCATGTTGTGGTTTCATCTGCATTTTTTTCTAAAAAATATTTTTGAAACTTTGTCCAACTAGTTATGGAACCAATTGAGAGATTAAAATACCAAGTTGAAGCTAAATTCTCAAAGGTGTATGGGAACAGTCTACATAATACATCTTCATGATGCACATTCATCAACTGGATTGCCAATATCAATTTCTTAATATGATATTTTGGCAACCCGAAAGTTTCAAGGTCAAACTTAGAAAGTAGTTTGTCTGGATGCCTAGGTAAGTTATGTAGATGACTGGGTAAGGCCAAGGCATATTTGGCCAACCAAGGTTGGCTTTTCCTAGGTTGGTCATTTCCTTTTTGGTTATTTTCATTGGTGTCAACCTTGTAGTCTAATTTTTAATTAGAGGCTTTTGAATCAGATTCTTCTTCCTCAAACTCCAAATCTTCTAGCTTAGAATAATTACTTGTAGGTGGGGTGATAGTAGGTGTCTTAAGGATTAAGCCAAAATATTGTTCAATTTACATAAAAGAGAAATCCACTAAATACTTCAAATATGTATATGAAAGTATGTTATGGTGTATACACAACATGTTTTACTGTTCTCCTCCTCTGAGGAAGTAATGGGATTAAGGGTAAACCTCCTCTCTGTTGAGTGTATGCCCTGATGATTCTCCTAAATGCGTTAACCTCTTCTTGAGATATTTTGTATGGGATCTCAGTTCTTTCCTCAATGTGAGGCGAGGTACTGTCACTGGGAGTATAATATTTGTGTGGGTTTTTTTGATTACTTTCCATGCATCAGGCCCTCCTTCTAGCGTCAAATATGTTGAGGGGGACAAATTCCCTTTGACTCAATAGTAGGAATCACACTAAAGATGAGGCCCAATTAGACTCTTCTTCGTTTGGGATGGTGTGACTCTCTGGATCAATGGCATGGTATCTTTTTTTATGAGCTTTAATGAGTATATGTCTATTTCAAATATGTTCCTTGAACTGTTGGTTGACGTTCTTTCTCTTTTTTGTACTTAATTGTTTTTCTATTTTAATGCAAAGGGAAAAGAGACTAACCTTAAAGAAAAGGATTTGTTTGGGAAATATGTGCCTAGGATAACCTTTGTCTATGGTATATAAAAAACACATGTAGTTAAATCACTCTAACACTAATACTAACATTCATCAATTACCAAGTATTATTTTTAAGAAACAAAAATAAATAGCATGCATGCATGGACATATGAGAAGAAGATAAGGGATAATTAGTTGTATGCTTCACTTAACCAAACAAATTAAATAACATCATATTTCACCAAATTTCATTTAAATATTTCTCAACTAATCAAGATAGCTTACAATAATTAAGATCTTATTGAACATCTGTAGCTTCCAATCAAAACACAAAACAATCCACAAATTAGATTACAAACACAGGTTTAGTAAAATGTCTCTGGCTCCCTCAGAGCTTCTGAATTAATCTTTAGAGAAATAGTTCCTAACATCAATTTGGAAAATTCTTACAAAAACTATCGACCTCAATTGCATGGCCAATTTTCCTATTTATGTAAGAAGATTTTACTACCATTTTGCCAATTTATGTAAACTCTTTAGTAAGAAGATTTTACTACCAAAACATTTATGTTCTTTCCCATAGAAGAATGCTTACTATTAGTAAAGTGATGGAATGGGCCCCTAAATCTATGAGGATGAACAAAAAATTCCTTTATATGTTTTCTTATGAGAAATATTTTCTTTCCAACATTCAACATATTCAATACCTATGGACTTTTCTACTATTTTTTTAATCTAATGTTTATGGGGAGAGGAAGGGTACAACTATCAACAAAAGTAAAGTTTCACACCACTTGTGATTTTGCATATGGAGAATACCTTGAATCCCTTTGGAAAAATCCTTGGATAGTACCTTCATTAGGGTCAAAATGTTGATCCTGGAAACATGATTCTTTGAAATGAGCATAGTGAAAGCCACCAATAAATTGGTCTTCTTCAACATTAGCACCATCAAAATCAACATCATAGTTTCAAAAATAGTCTTTCCCATCTTCATAACCAACAGAGGCTTCATCTTCAAGGTTTTATTAATTATGTCTAGCATTTTTATAGTAATAAAAAGCTAAAACCACAACATTCTTTTATATGCTTGTAGTTCTCCATTGAGCTGATGGGAAACCTCTATTAGCACTCTTAACTTTTGAGGTTTTTCAATCTCTTGGATATTAGTTCTCATCGAATGAATATACTCAATGGTTCCTCTCATCCAAGTGTCTTTCCTTAAAGGAAAAAGAGAGAAAGAGTCTACAAAATATGCCATTTTAATAACCAAACCAATATGGAGTCCCTATATGAGATGTCTTTTCCTTGAGAGCCACTACTTGCTCACCATAAGCAATAGATAATTTGTAGGAATGGGAATAGGGATTCATTCCCCATTGGAGTCACTAATAAATTTCTAGAAAGCTACAAATGTTCAATAATGCAAGATGGTAGGTATCATTGTCCATTATATTAAAACATAGCAAAAAATTCAATTGTGGAGTTTAGAATAGATTTGTCATTATACCCTAAGGAGATTTATCTCCCTGGAAATTATGTCATTCCATATGTTGTCCCCCAGTTTGTTCCCCTCTTTCACAGGGGTCTCAGTGCTATGGAATAATGTGTAGGAGCACCTTACTATGCCACTATATGCTTTTGAGCCTGTCCTCATGCTAAAGGGGGGTACCCTCAAATATCCTAAATTTATTGTTCTTTCCTCTCACATGAGAATGACTTGGTTTATGGAGATCCAACTAGATTTATTGCATGGTATTGTGTTTGCAATTTATTTAAAATAAAATAAAAATATTTTGAGTTATAGTTTAGGGGTGACCAAGAAGACAAAAAACAAGGGGATTTAATAGGTTTCATCCCTAGGAATAATTATAAACATGTTGTTCCCCACAATAGCCTCCCAAGACAAGAAATTGTGCCCCCCTTTAATTCTTTCAATCAGAACCCTCACACTCTCTCTCTCATGCAAATAGTTATGCCCAAGTTCTCCTCACCCTACCTCACTTTACCACTTTCGATTACTCCACAGATCACTTATACCCGATGATCCCCACTTCGGTGAGTCCCCTCTTCCTGCGCTGATAATTGACAATCAACTCATTTACCATCATTGTTCACATGAAATGACACTCCCCTCAAAAAATAAATCACAACTACAATAAGTTGTAGCCATTCAAGCAACACACTAACCTCATAACCTACTTGTGATGCAAATCCAAGAATAGATTGCAAAAGTAAAACCCTCTTAGGGAGCCGAAATGAACCAAAAACGTTTCATGTAGAATAATAAAAGGTTCATTTATAGGTGCCTCCTCAAATGAACATGGCCAACAACTACTTCTCGTCTATTACAAAGTGAAAATTATGGAAAAATGAAATCCAACCACCTTGCAAGTGACTTGAGGCCAATGCTCATGTTGACTCGTCTCATTTATCACCTTTGTACACACAAAATGACTTTTTCCTAGGCCAAAAAATGTTAATGAAAATACATTTTAGCCTTTCAACCAAGCCCCCAAGAAGAATGGAAAAGTATTTGTTTGTATAAGTTTCTTCGATGATGATCATTGACACCTTACTACTCATGTGTTAGAAAGTAGTGAGGGTTACAAACTAGAATCTGACTGCCCTACAGATGACTCATGGATATTTTTCACATGGACTCATCAAACAACTTTCTCTCCACCACTGTTGGCACAAAATGACACTTCCAAAAAAAAAATTAGTGCATATACAATATATTAAAGACTTTCAAGAAATGAACTAGCCTCAAAACCAAATTGAGATGCAAATCCAATGAGATATTGAAAAAAGGAAATCCCTCATAGGGAGCCAAAATGAACCCTGAGCTTCACAAGTAGAATGGTAAAATGTTCATTTATAAATGGCTCCTCAAATGAGTATGTTCGTCAACTACCTCTCATCTATTATTGAGTGTAAATAGTGGAACATTAAAATCCAACTACCTTACAAATACCTGAGGAAAATGCTCATGTCCACCCATCTTGTTTATCACCTCTATTTGCATAATATACCACATGTATCAACAAAGAAATGTCAACAAAATAAATTATATCCTTTCCACCAAGCCACTAAAAAGGGCCAAGAACAATACAGGTGGCCATAAAGTAGTTGAGTCATTGAAAATGTAAGCTCTCTTAGGGAGCCACAAGCAAACACTAATCCTCCTAGAAGAATGAAAAAGTGTTTTTTTTTATATAAGTTCCTCCCCTAATAGAGGGTTGAAAACTAGAAGCTAGCTACCCTATAAATGACCCATGGCCATTGTTCACACAAACTTGGCAAACATCTTTCTCACCACCACTCTTGGAAAAAAAATGACACTCTAACCAACAATGGAATGGCATCCATAATACATTGAAGTTGTTCAAGAAACACACAAGCCTCATAACCCACTTGCGATGAAAATTTGATGAGAGATTGAAAAAATCAAGTCCTCTTAGAGAGATAAAATTATCCCTAAACCTCCCAATTAGAATGGAAAGAGGTTCATTTATAGGCACTTCTTCCCTGAACAAGCATGGCTAACGAGCACCTTTCATTTGTTATTGAGTGTAAATGGTGGCAAATCGAAATACAACCACCTTAAAAATAACCCAAGGCCAATGCTCATGCCAACTTGTCTTATTTACCACCGTTGTATGCACAAAATACCACTTCCATATGAAGATAAATGTCAATGAAAATATGTTATATTCTTTCAACCAAGACACTAAGAAAGGGAAAAGAATAATATAGGCGGCCATAAAGTAGTTAAGACATTGAAAAGGCAAGATGTAAGGCCCTTGCCTTGAAGTTGGCAATGGGAACCCTTTCCCATTCATTGAGATGGTAATTTGCAAGCACGATGGGATGTGATAGAAGGTTGTAGGGATAGACAAGCATGCCTTGGGTGGTGGTGCATGATAATAAGGAACATGTAAGTGATGAATATTCTTGGCAGGAGTGATTTGGAAATCATGGTGCCCAAGTGTTGAATAAGCTTGGTGGGAGTAATTTGGAAATCATGGAAATAAGACTAGTGTTTCCATGAAGTGACTTCTTAAAGAGGATGTGTAATGACTTGGATGATAGGAACATAAGTAATCCCCAAGTGGGAAGTGTTCCTTGGCTCATGGGGTACTATTATATAAGAAGCATGATGGGTAGTAATGTCTAAGTTGATGAGTAGCAGTGCCTTGGTCTATGGGAAATAGTGCCTTGGTTTGTGAGTAGTAGTGCCTTGATCCATGAGTAGTAGTGCCTTGGGTTTTGTGGATTTAGTTGGATTGATCCATGAAAGTAGATGGACTTTTGGATGGGCATGATAATTAAGTGAAATGAATTTTAGGAGTGACTTTGGCATTGTTCAAGCAAGGCATATGCAACCATTGGGTGCTAAGAGATGGATGAGTTGAATGTTTGTGTTCATGTTGACATTGGAGGTGGTGCAAGGAGCCCATTTTATGGAAAACCACAAGTTTGGAAGGAAAATTGTTAAGGGATCATTCCTATATAAAGAGGATGCAAACATTGGGTAAGGACATAATGGATCTATGGATCAAGGAGCGATAATTTAAGAATGAGGAATGAACAAGGAGTTATAAGGTGATCAGTATTGATTTTGGCATAATGAATGACTTGGGCTTTGGCGGTATCTTAGGTAGTCTAAAAGGAGGACTTAGATGACCTAGCAAGTGTCTAAGGTATGATAGAGATAGAATGAGATTTTTTCCATTGAAGAGCAATATCTATAGGAGGCAGACCCACATGTGCTTCAAGGGTTGGTTGGAAAAGTAAGGTAGGACTAAGGTAGGTGTTCCTTATCTTATTTTTACTTATATAAAAATAGCCATGGGTGGTGGCCAAATTCTTTTGTGTTTTACTCTTGTTGTTGCAACATTATTCATGATAAATACTTAAGGTAATCACATTGGATGCTACCCATACATTTGTGTTATGTTATATTTACTTGATGGATGTTATTATTCCTTGTAGTGTTGTATTTGGCTAAGTGTTAAAGAAGTATTTCTAGGATGTTTTAAGACCATAGTTGGAGGTGAGTCTAAGTGTTATAAAACTCATTTTTATATCTAACAATTTGCGGCTTAGGGTGTAGTTATGGGTAGACACTAAGTGAAGAGGCATAATTTGGTTGTAGTAAGCACAAATTGGTCAAGCCCTTGTGGATAAGGCAAGGTAGTGTTGCATGACCTAGGGTGGAAGAAATGAATGTTTTTTGTGCCGGAACTATAGGTACATGACATGTGGTATCAAAGTTATCCTTCACTCTCTTTTTGCAGGAAATGTGTCATTGGGGCTAGTTCAGGTGCTCTTCACCATGTTTTGGTAGGCCTAGAAGGAACATAAGGTTTTATTGATGAGTCTATTAGGTGGTTGTAAGGGTGACTTGAATACTTGGAGACAAAATGTTCTGATTCACCATGACTTGGACAGAACACAAGGTTTTAGTTCATGTGTGAAAAATGGTTGTTGAGTAGAGTGGTGCCTTGAAGGATCCATACACTACAAGACAAAATAGATATTCCACCGGGTATTGACAATGATAAGTCATCCTTTACACTTTTAGGGTTGCATAGACTGAGTTGGGTTTCATTGAAAACCTCCCTCTGAATCCATATTTAAACATATCTTTGTTGAAGTGCAACAATGGTAGAGTTGTAGTAAAATGTTATGTTAAGAAATAACTCTTGGATATAGACTTGATGTAATAGACTTGAAGGATGGTATGAATTTGCTAGAGGTGCCTCTTGAGAGAAAACTGGTCCAATATTTTCCATCATTGAAACCACAACCCAAGTGGCCTAACCACCTTTTGTCATTTTTTCTTCAAAAACCATAGAGGCTTTTTTAAACCCATATTATGTGTTTTCTTGGATATGTGAAATCAACTGCTAGGTACCCATATATATGATAGAAACCACATTTAAATGGAATACCTTCATAATTGATGGTTTGGTGAAAAATTTCAAAGCCTCTCCATATAACCATAGACTCTACCAATCCCCCTTTTAGGGCCATACCAACCAATATCCGTGTCATTCCCATGTATCCTAATATAAGGTAAGATTTATTGACCTCATAAAAATATCCCAAGACATTCCCTACCTCAACAAACACTTCGCTGAACCATAAAACCAATGGGATACCTAGAATCCTAACCCATATTGAGAATAGATCCAAACAGGTAGTTTGAGCATTGAAATCGTTGTGTCATTTCTTTAGAAACAAGGGTTGTGTTTGTTGGGTCTCCAAATCGATGCCATTTCCACTCCCAGTAAACCCCTTCTTAACCCATCAAAACCACTCTATTTTTCATAATCATCATGATTTTTTTCATAATGGTCATTCAAAGGCTCGTAAAGTAATATTATTGGTTTGTTAATGTTTTCCCATCATTTTTGATAAATTAGGATGATTAAAGAATGTTTTTTTACTAATGATGGTGTTCATGTAACCCAGGTATAGTTATGGTAACTCGTGTTCATGTTCGTCATGGTTCCAAGGTTCTATAAGGAAATCTAAGAATGGGGTTTTATCATTAAGGCCTTTGATATGCTCTAGTGCTATACTACTCCCACCCAGGTCACATGTGTGGACCCCTAGACCGTGATCAATAGTTCAGCCCAAAATTAGCAACAACTCCACACATTCAACTTTGGGCACAAATTTCAAGGTAATGGAAGCGAATCTTGAAAATCCAAGATATGGGTTTTTTCCAAAAAGGTCCAAATTGGTTACTAGGTAAATTGTTTTCCAAAATCCAAAATATTTTGGAATATATAGATGTTTTTCTAATTTATGTTTGACCATATTTTTTGTTATGGTTGATTTTCCCAAAAATTTTAAATTTGTTTGAATGGATTCTTATTTTGAGGATTCAGTTCTTTAATTTCATGTATAAATGAATCTCCATATAGCAAGAGGAGGGGGGTAGATTAGGAATTCAAATTATTAATATCATACCTTGAGGCTGACATTTCTTGCATCAATTTGTATCATCAAAATTGCTTAATGAAGATGTTGATGTGTTGAAGCTCCATTTGATTTAATTTTGTAGTTGTTTCAGCAGTGAGATTCCTATTGGGAGGGCCCACCAATCTAGTTATCATTGCCATGTATCATTATCTTAGATCTGTAAGTATATTTTGTAAATATCCTTTGTTTTTTTCACATATGTTCTCGTTTAGTTTATGTAATTAATTTTTTGAATGCCTATGCTCTAATCATGTTCATTGTAACAACTTGTTAACAAATTTCATTGGAATTGGAATTATCCTCTCAACACATTCCTGCAACCATTCCAATTTAGTCATTTGAACACATAAGAAGTTTAAATTTGTTTTCGTGCAAATTCATTTTGTAAACAACATCTTTGTTTTTTTAGTATGATTAGATAATGACTCAAGCATGACTTGAACAATTACAATGCAATTTTTCCTTATAATTTCATTATCTCTTCACCCATAATTTGGCATACTTTTGCTAATATTCAAGTACATGGTTGTACCATTCAAGATTCTAGACTAAAGTATTATAGAGTTTGAGATTGCTAATACAAGTTGTATATGAAAGTGTGAGTGTGCAGATCAATCCTTGTCATGGTTTTGTTTCTTTGTTAGTTTGTAAATTGAATCTATTTTATTACATGAAGCTTAGATATCACTAGAGTTAAACGATGTTGTTGAGTTATTTTTTCGCAATGAAAATTGAATAAACATTGATGAAATATTTTCAAATTGATCTTGCTAAACTCTATATTCTTAACTCTGTGAGTTTTGTAGAAAAGTGTAAGATTAGTTTTGATATTGTTTTACATGCTTTGTTTTCATTAGACAAGGTGTCATTGAAGGTAGGAACATAATTGATTTTTGAAACTTTGGTGTTAAGCTTAAGTGAATAATTGTGATCCTTTGTCCAATAAGAAAACCTCTTGTTTTTCTACCCAGTACGCATAGATTGCTTCATTTTATTTGCAATAGAACAATTTCATTTTATCAAATTGTGAATAGATAAGAATTTTCATGTACATGCCTAGTTTGATTTTGCAATCATAAGAATAGTTTCACTTGAAGGTGGGAACAATATTACATGATGCTCAAGACTTTCTCGAATAAAAGATTGCATCCTATGCCAGTAGGGTATTTTCTTGTTTTATTGCCTAATGAACAATTTTTTTGTGATTTGTTAGTGTAGTTTTTTGTCATTTGCTAGTGTTGTTTCATGTTCTTTTTCATATATTAGATAGTCATGTTGGTCCTAGTCCCTACACATATAGTGTTTTCACCTCTAAGCTTATGCCCCCAGATTGATGATTTAATGATCAACAATTAAGTCAATTAATTTCCTCGACATTTGTGGCACCATTGTCAGGGAGGCTCCATAAGGGATTAGAGCATGGTTAGGTTATTTTCACAAGTTTGTGTTTTGTAGCTACAATTGCAACTTGGAGGAGGAGCTTGTAAGATGCAAAGGCGCCCTTGCTTCAAAAACTTTGAAGGGGTTCTATCTCGACACATTCACTTTGGTGAGTTTCTATAAAACCTCGTTGTTTCCTTTTATTCAAGTGTGTTTTCTTTTGGTTTGATTCATGGAAAGGAAAAAGATAACTCATGCTCATGGATAACTTGGTGATAGTAGGGTCCTAGTAGTGTGAGAGTATCCAAGTACATGATGAGTTTTGTTTTGAAATTTTTTCTTTTGGCCAAATTTTTTTATTCCTTTAAAGTTTTATTTTGAAGTTTTAAGATCCCCTATGTACTAATCCATTTATGGCTAGGAGCTCCAGATCAGCCCGAAGAACAAAATATTATCAATTGTCCACACACTAGAATTGTCAGTAAGGATTAATTTGTAATCCAAGAAGTAGTGGAGGAACAAAGGGTCCATGGAAATACTCCACTTGAAGAGGATCTATAAGTTTATTGTGGAAGTCCTTATCAGCATGTGGAAGAGATCCAAGAACCATGGACTACAAGTGATGAAGACAATTACTTAGAGCCAGAGATTGAATATCTTTTAGCATGCCTATCACAAGATCCCTTGTATGTTCCAGAGTGTGATGACGATCCTTTCAAATAAATTCATGGCATGAAAATCAAAGAGGACCAAGGAGACAAAGACTACATTGAGACTTGGTTCCAAACAGTCATTAGGCCACAACATTCATCAATTCTCCAACACTTCCTAACATCATCTCCATTAAAGAAACTGGCCTCTTATATCCTGGTACTCATCAAGGTATACTTTTCAAATTTGGATATGAGTTTAATAGAGATCATGTTGCATAAATGGATGTATTGGAAATACTCATACACTTGAGAAAATGCTTTCTTTTTCAAGTAAAGTGGGATAGTGTAAATAAATGGTTAAAATAGTAAAGAGAAAAATAATTCCAGTTGTGAAAACCACTTTACTGGTGTAGATGGACATGATTTTTGCTTGAAAACCATGAAACTAGCAAGCAAAACTCTCAATAAAGTTATGTGAGTTGATGTTGGTTCAATTTTTACGGTTCTTCAAATCAATTTTGTTTTATTCCTATTGGAATACTAAGAGGGGGCTTGAATCAGTATGAGCACTTTATTATCACTTTTAACCACAATATGTAATCATTAACATCATCAACAATATATCATCAATATATCATGAGAATTATAAATCAACAGAGCATAATAGACATCCACAGAAACACAGTACACCAAAATTTACATGGAAAACCAAATGGACGAAAACCATGAAATGTTTCTCTTATATATCAAAAGAACACATTCATTGGAAGCACCAAATTCCCAATTCTCCAGCTACAAATGGAAGGAGGAGATGACCCTCTATTTACAGGATCCAACCTAAAGGAAGCTACAACTCCTTGAATTCTATGGCTCCAACTAGAAGGATGCTACAACCCCTTGATTCTCAGGCTACAACCCCATGATTCTCAGGATCCAACCAGAAGGAAGCTCCAACTCCCTGTGTTCTCCAGCACCAGTTGAAAGGACGATACAACCCCCTTTCTTTTCCCCATCCTATCACCCTAAAATATAAATGTAGACCAATTGTCACTGCCATAATCACTGCCATGGTCACTCTCACTGTCACTATCACTGTCACCTTCACATAAACATGTAACCTATCACATCAACCTATCTCTGTATCCAACCTATCATTGTCACTGTACCATCAACTTGTAACTATCATTGTACCATCAACCTGTAACATGTACCATCAACATGTGTTATACTAAAACATGCATCATATCATCCATCAATTGTGTACCAACATATGCATCAAAGTATAAACCATATCATAATCAAATCATGTACCATGTACCATCAATGACATACCAGGAAAGTGCCTCAATCCAATATCACCAAGATGTGCCTCTAATAAAGAACCATAGTATCCATAAACCAAATACCAAGAATATGTCTCAAGCATATATCACCTCAACCATAACAACCCTATGCCCAAGAGACCTCCAAGATATGCATTAAGAATAGGACATACCATACATGAATAAAGCCTCAAACAAATACATAGAAAACATACATTTACTCATGAAACCTGTAGCATACCATCTTAGAATATATCACAAACCTATTGTACCTTCAAACCTTGTTGCAGCCTAAACCTAGTTTTCCTCCTCAGCTTTCTCTTGTCCTGGAGGGACCAAGGCCTGTTGTCTAGTGGGGCCTCACGTGATGAGCCCTATGCAACCCGCGGGGATTCCTCATGGGACACTAGTATTCTGAACTGTAGGGGTAAACTAAACTAGGGTTTACTTAGAAAATGTTTCTCTCCTCTACAACCCTGAAACTCCCACACTTCTCACTTGTCGCTACCTCAGATTTCCTCGTCGCAAAACTTTCCAATAGATCACCATTTCACTAGAATATGTTCAAGAGAAAGAGTGAGTTAATGTTCTTATGAATGAATCCTTGAGGTGTATTTATACTTTTGTTGGGTAACATGTTTCGTTAATATTAGGGGATTTTAGGCTTTCTTGTTACAACCACTTTACCCTTTCATTAAAAAATTGTAACCAACTAGGAGCTTCTTGACCATTATTTGGGTATTCTAACTTCACAAGGCCATAACTCCTCAACCATGAGTAACTACGTGACATACCACCTATCACCAGAAATGGAATGAAAAGGACTATCCATCCATGAATGAGTTGCATTAATTTACACTATCCTTCATGATTGTTTTCCTTGATCAAATATGGTTTCCATAACCATACCTTTGGGGCTACCACACTTCTTCAAGGGTTGAAATCAATGAAAACCAATCTTTCAACAATTCTCATGTCAGATGATGTAGGATTCCTTAAGTCCAACCTTCCAACAAGTCTCATCACATTGACTCTAGTACATCATCTGGGATTGAGACTAGATATGTTTGTAAGTACCTTGAGGCATGCATGCCTTAATGGCAGGTTCTCCCACTATCATCAGGGGAATACATCAATGTCCCTTGACTGATGGATTATATAGGTGTTTGAATCCAACACATCCATTCACACCAAGTGGAATCTACTTTTGTACCTTAATTCCCATTGACATTAATGGTGGGTCAACTCTCATTGGTTAATGATTTACATTATTGATCGGTAATACAATGATTTCATTCTATGTTCAACTCCAATTAAATTTATTCACATAGAATGAATTGTGCAAAATGTAGGGACATGGTTGAAGACTATTTGATTTTATGGTAGCAACTGTAAGCTTGCAGCGGTTTCCTTCCTTGTTCTAAAGTTCCTAGTCAACATGTTTAGTTCAGAATTAGTTCATAGTTATTTTTTGTTATCACCAACTCTTAGCCTTGATAAAACCTTCAACCAATCTGCATTTTATCTTGCATTATACAACAAAATTCAAAGCAAGGCATGGCTATTCCAAAAAAGGGAGTTCATCATTCAGTTCACTTTGTATCCTTGAGAACTTCTACCACTTCAAAGTTAATGGTATTGCAAATGTATAGACTTATAATTGCAGTTTCAATGCCCATCCTTCCAATAGTAGCATCAACATTCATATTTTTGGTCATTTTTAGTTGATCGTCATATGTGTTTGAAAACCATAATTTTAGAGCTCCACTTGTAATTTTTCAACACATTGACTTTTACATGATCATATCTAAAGTTTAAAGTTTCATCCCCCTCTTCTTCTGAAAGTGTGTTGGAATCCCAAAGACAACAATTTGCAGTTGATGAACCTCAGTGGACACCAATAGAAGTTTCATCAACCATATTTTCACACCTAAAGGCAGTCCTGTAACCATTGTTTCTAGCAATTTGAAGGATTGGTAGAATGCCTTATCAAAACTTCCTTGCAAATTTAGGTTTATTCAATGAAAATGTCTTAAAAATAAAGGTCTAGAGTTTCCCAAGCAACTCTAATCTCTTCTCCATCACTCTACTGGTCTACATCAATAGTATCATCCTTCCCTTGTGAAAATACTCAGTCTCAACACCAACAATGTCATCATTTTATCATCTCTTCTACATCATCATTTGGCGATTCAGTTGGTTTAGCAACAAAGCATTTTGTGGTACAAAAAAAGTATCAAGTTTCCTTTTCTCCTTCATTATAGCATACAACATGAGGTAAACTTGAGGTAATAAAACCATTTTTTATTATTGTGGTTTATTAAAAACATGGGAAACTTAATTTTTATTTACTTATGAGTTCATTCATATAATGTATATTCCACTTACCTGTACTCTACTCATATTCCATTTACTCATCTTATAACCTACCCATATCCTCTATCCTTACCCATTTTCTTTGTTTCATATGATCTTGTAACTATTGTGTTCCATGATTAACCCACGATTGTTGTTCTCTCTTCATGCATGATCATTAATTGGAATGACCAATTCATGTATTCATCACCCAATCCATCGATCCCCACTTGTTTCGAATAACTATAAGGATTCAAAAAAAGTCTAAACTTGTTCATACTCTTTCCCTAAATCCTCAAATCATTGGTTTTATTGGCAGTGTGAATTGGTTAAAAAGAGTACTATGCATACTCTTCCACATTAAAGGTTGTGACGATATGGGGAAGCTTGGCATTGTGAGGATTGATCCATGGTCTTTAAAAGATCTCGAATCTTATCTGGAGTATAATTTTAGTAAGCATATCCTCAAATCTGCATGTTGGCTACCATTCTAAGAAAACTCCAAGGGTTCAACACCTATGTAACTAGAACATTTGCATAGGGTTCGATGGTCATGTCACTCGCACTGCCTCAAACAGGGGAAAGGAAATTTAAATAGTCTCAATGATTTTATATGTTGTTTCACATGATAAAGATGGCATCGAGCAATGG
Organism: Picea sitchensis; assembly: GCA_010110895.2. Taxonomy (NCBI): domain Eukaryota; kingdom Viridiplantae; phylum Streptophyta; class Pinopsida; order Pinales; family Pinaceae; genus Picea; species Picea sitchensis. The sequence continues at coordinate 40,022 of SNQJ01S0032282.1, forward strand.
CCTTGGGTGATCATTATTTTTTTAGAACCAACAATATTGATTTGATGGCACAATTGAATTATTTTTCTTCAATCTGCCATAATTTCTTTGAACTCTAGTCTGGTGTGCCTACAATCACCTATTCTAGTTCCTAATAGATTTTATGGTGGAGTGCCTAGTATGTACAAAATAGAAATGGGACTTAGGCAGATATTTGTGCAGACAGACATAGGGAGTGTTTTGGGCATAGAAGTAGACCGAGATGATAGAGTACAAAAAATAAAGAAGAAACTTTGGCTTGTTCTGTGTCTTCCAATTGAGAAGAGTGCCCTCATGTTTGGAGATATGGAACCTTTTTGGATAATAATAAGAGACAATGATGGTGAATATATGCTCCATCATGAATGACCATCACCTAAGCTTCACTAGTAATTTATTCATGTTGTATCTAATAAGTGATTGGGGTCGCAGACAACAACGTCAAAAATACCCATCTCCAACTAAATTGCTATATTTGTGGCCACTTCTTGTGCCTACATTTCCTTCATACGAAGTACTATTTCAATAGTCCTATACAAACTCAGGGATTTATAGTTCTCTATAACTCAAATGATAATGTTTTAGTTGTAGTACCTACTGATAGAACTATTTGGGATACTGGTGTTGCATTAGGTTTGAAGCAATATGAATCATGTGTTTATTATGAGTAGATTGGGACAGTAAGGGTTTCCAAATGAGGAAGCATGCAAGGGAATGGTTATGGTAAAATGTTACTTTTGTGACTATATCTACATTTGAAGAGTTGTAAAATACTATGTGTAAGGGGATATAAAGGCGACTTAGATGAATGCTCAATATCACACTCAATACTTTCTATTGAGAGCACAAACCTTCAAAATCAGGTTCAAGTCAAGTAAAAAATTATCTTTGTCGATTTGAGAGGGTGAAGAAATCAGAATCAACAAGAAAACAATTGAAAGAATCTCAAAATAACATCCTTGAGAGAGGTTATTAGTGTATTGGTTTATATAGAAATCACAAGATGATGATGCCCATGAGTGATTCCCTTATTGACAACTCAGATATATATCCCCCAAAACATTTAATTTAGATTGAGACCCATGATTCTCATTTATATGATACTCGAGTTGGCTCAATTGTAATTTTACAAAGGGAAAATGTTACATTGCAAGTTACAATATTTCCAGAGTTATTTCCTTTGCATATAGCTAATCAAGCTTGGATAAGGCATCTAAAGAGCTTCCACACATAAAGGAAATATGGTCTTTAACTCTTGACAGTTCTGATACTTTTTGGTGATGAGATTCAGCAATGAGACTCATATACTTTCACAGGAACATAAGTACATGGATTTTTCTTTATGCTAACTCCTTATTCTATCTAGCTTGTTCATGTGACATCAGGCCTTGTTAGGAACAATTGTAAAAATGGTAATGATTTTAGGAATTGATTTATCCTTATTAATTTTGGAGTCACATAGATAAAAGAAGAAAGTGCTCATCTATAGGAAGAAACTGAAATATTAATAGCAAAACATACAAAGAAGTGGTCACAATCCATAACAAGGCCTTGGAAAGACACTCAAGAAAAGAGGAGGAGATCCAATGCGAGTGTATCAATAGGTAAACGATGTAGTTGGGGTATTCATCAAGTTTTGATATCAGCAACACATATATTTTTTTCGTGAGGACATGAAAAATATTACGCATGGAGGAGATGTTGGGTCTCCAAATCAACGCCATTTCCACTTTCAGTAAACCCCTTCTTAACCCATCAAAACCTCTCTTTTTTCCATAATCATCATAATTTTTGTCATAAAGGTCATTCAAAGGCTCATAAAGTAATATTATTGGTTTATTAATGTTTTCCCATTGTGTTTGATAAATTAGGAGGATTAAAGAATTTTTTTGTTACTAATGATGGTTTTCATGTAACCCACATAGAGTTTTGGTAACCCACGTTGGTGTTTGTTATGGTTCCAAGGTTCTAGAAGGAAATAGTAGGCTAGGGTTTTGTAACTAAGGAATTTTACATTTTCTAGTGTTATTCATCTCACACCCAGGTCACACATGTAGATCCCTAGCTCATGATCATCAACTCAGCCCAAAATTAGCAACAATTTCACACAGTCAAATTCGGGCATGAATTTTGAGGCAATGGAAGTGAATCTTGAAAATACAAGATATGGGTTTTTTCCAAAAGGGTCCATATTGGTTATCAAGAGAGATGTTTTCCAAAATCGAAAATGATATGGGAGATATCAATGTTTTTCTAATCTCGGTTTGACCATATTTTTTGTTATGGTCTATTTTCCCAAAAATTGTAAATTTGTTTGAATGAATTTTGAGTTTGGGGATTTAGTTATTAAATTTTATGTATAAATGAATCTCCATAGAGAAAGAGGAGGGGGTTATATTATGAATTCATATTATTAATATCATACCTTGAGGCTAACATTTATTGCATCAATTTGTATCCTCAAAATTTCTTAATGAAGATGTCGTTGTGTTGAAGCTCCATTTGTGGTTCCATTTGATTTGATTTTGTATTCATTTCGGCAGTCATATGCCTATTGGGAGGGACTAAAGAATGAAATTCATGCCCATGTCCTAATGGTTCTCCCCTAGACTTGGTCGGAAGCTATTAAACGAGCCAAGGAAGCACAACATATTGTCTCCTCCCAAACTAGAAAACCCTCCTTTCTTCCTCTCCCTAAACCCACCAATCCTACCACTGCCCTCAAGATCTAAAAATTAACTAGGGAAGAAATGGTTGAATGCCAACTCAAGGGTATTTTCTATAGCTATGATGACAAATATTTTCCAAGGAATAAGTTTAAGGAACATAATCTTTTTATGCCCATGTTTGATGATGTTTCTAAAGAGGAGGTAGATGGTTCCCCTATGGATGAGATACCCCCACCAGCTGATCTTAATCCACCCTTCGATCCACCAAAAGTTGAGCTGGTGATTTCATTAAATGCCCTCACTCCCTTATCTACTCTCTAAACCCTCAAGTTAATTGGGTACATAAAGCATCGAAAAGTCATCATCCTCGTTGATATTGGCAGCATCGATAATTGCATTCATCATCGCATTTCCCAAGAAATCAATTGTTATATCCGTGCGGTGAATAATTTTCAAATCGTCATTGCCAATGGTGGTTCCATGAAATGTGGGGGAAGTTGTGAAAATGTGTGCCTCTAAATTGTTCAATACCACCTAAAATCTCATATTTTTTCTATTGACATGGGTGGTTGTGACATTGTGATAGGTGTGGAATGGTTACACACTCTTGTCCCCATTCTCATGGATTTTAAGGAATTAACCATGCAATTCCAATAGGAGGGATGACAGATAAATTCCAAGGAATCATAATAGGCTCACTTGAGATCAATTGTTCCCATTGAATGGAAAATCTCCTCAAAAAAGGTCATTATGGAATGATTTCCCAACTTCATTCCATTCAAGTTGTGGAGAAACCCTATGTACATCCCATCCTCCAATCTATACTCTCCCGACAGCGAGTGTTTTTTACCACTCCCCATGGACTTCCCCCTTCCCGTGGAATCCATAATCATTCCATTCCTCTTGTATTGGGACGTCTTCCTCCCAATATTCTCTCTTATTATCATTCCTTTGCCCAAAAGAATGAAATTGAGGAAATTGTTCAAGCATTTCTCGAAGTAGATGTTATCCATCCTAGTACCATCCCCTATTATTCTCCCATGGTAATGGTACTCAATAAAGAAGGAACTTGGCACATGTGTCTCAATTTTTGTGCCCTCAACAAACTCACAATCAAAGACAAATTTCACATTATTATCATTGATGACCTCTTGGATTGAGTAGTGCTCAGTGATTTACCAAACTTGATATTTTTTTTGGATACTACTAGATATGTATCAAAGAGGAAGATATTCCCAATACTACATTTAGAACTCATGGGGGTCATTGTGAGTTCTTGATCATGCCCTTTGGACTGTGTAATTCCCCCTCCACTTTTCAAAGTCTCGTGAATCATGGCTTTCATCCTTTGCTCCATCATTTTGTTTTAGTTTTCTTTGATGATATTCTCATCTATAGTAAAACATAGAAATCTCATCTCGCCCATGTGGATCAAGTTCTACATCTACTCTCTCAACAAAAACTTTTCCTCAAATGATCAAAATGTACCTTTGGAACCTCGGAAGTGGAGTACCTAGGTCATATTGTTGGAAAGGATGGTGTATGGGTGGATCCTAAGAAAATTGAAGCTATGTAGGATTGGCCTTGCCCTAAACTCTTAAGATCTTACATGTTTTTTTTGGTTTAATGGGATATTACCACAGGTTTTTTCAAAATTATTCACAAATCATAGCACCTCTCACTACTCTCCTTAATAGGAAAGCTTTCACTTGGACTCTAGTAGCAGATCAATCCTTCCATGCCTTGAAAGAGCCCATGTGCACGACTCCTGTCCCAACACTACCTAAGTACACCAAGACTTTTTTCTTGGAATGTGATGCTTCATGGAAAGGAATTGGGGAAATCCTCATGCAAGATGGTCGACCTTGGATTTCACTAGAAAACAACTTTCAAAGAGATATATGGGCCAATCAACCTATGAAAAGGAAATGTCAGTTATTCTACATGCATTGGATCTCTAGTGTCCTTATCTATTGGGGCAATACTTCCAAATGAAAATTGATCATCGCAACCTCAAGTATTTTCTAGAACAACAAATTTCATCCCCAGAGAAACAAAAATGGGTGACCAAGCTATTTGGATATGATTATGAGATCATTTACAAGAAGGGAAAATAAAATTTGGTTGTTTATGTTCTTTCCAGGAAGTATGAAGAAGAAGTTTCCCTCTTTTCCCTCTCCTTCATTGTACCGGAATAGCTTCAAGTTGTTCAACAGGAATGGTTGCAATACTCTAAATTTTCTTGCTTGATCCAACAATTGCAACACATATCTCAAGCTTCTCCAGGGTACTCTTGGCAGAATGAAGAGCTTAACTAGAAAGGGTTGCTGGATTACTGAGAGGTGGGGTTTAACACACCCGACCCCTAAATTCTCTTGTAAGGGGTGGGGTATCATTTTTTTTGTTTTCCTTAACTATCTAGAATCCTAGCTCCTAGATTTCTGTCATGTCCTTCTCGTCCATCACTACCCAACAACTTCCTTCATCCTCAAAACTGAGCTCTGGGATGGACTCAATCTTCCCATATAATATTAGTAGTAGAGGGATTCGACACTTCAGAGCTTTATACCTCTTCACTATCTTCGCATGAGACCACCTGAAATCCAAAACTTTCGAAGTCCTGTAAACTTGCCACGTGACTCCGGCCTTCAGGCCTTTTGGTCCCTTTTCAATACTACTCCCAAATCCTCCGGAGCCTCGAAGTCCCATACTCCCAGATTTCTAGTCACTCTAGTAATAACTTTGGCTAAGTGGCTCATGCCATGGATTAACATGTGTAAGGGTCAGGGGATGACAATTGTCACATTGCCATGGGTCTATAAGGTATGTGATACGCACAAATCCGAGTGACATGTGGCACATCCAACTTGGGTCCACATCACCTTGTGTGATGTCACTGCTTCAGGTCACTCCGGAGTGACCATCCTTTATTCCCTTCGATCTCACAGCCAAGGTTAGTTCACGTACCCCTTGGATCAAAGGTCCTCACTACTTTGTAACTTCGACGTTCAAGGGTTTCATGATATAAACTTCTCCTTTCCCCCGAAGTAGGTTAGCGTCCGACTGACCATAGCCTAGATCTAATGGTGAGGAAAATTCTTGAGGTGTCCTCGAATCGACGACTCTTGTTACTTCGAGATTGGGAGATTATCAACACATCACATCTCAAATTCCCCAGAGTTCCCAGTCTTCGAAGTAAAGGATCTAGCACCATGCGTCCCATGTATATCGATGGTTGAAAAGGATCCCGAAGGATCTGAGGATCAASGATCCTCATTACTTCGCGAATTTGGACTTCGAGGAATTTAACATTACAACAACCCCATTCTTCTGAAGTGGTCAACGTTAGGTTGACCTCTGTATAGATCTAACGGTCCGAGGGTGTCCACAAAAATTCAAATATATACGGCTCGTGATTTCCACTCCAGGGTCCCTTAGGTACCATTGTTGGGCCACTCTTGAAGGGACATATGTCATCCAAAAACACTCTGGTAAGTATATGTGGCACCTACCTTAGGCCATTGTTATCCCCTTCCTATGCCATGGGGTCTCCACACGTAGCAACGTCATCACTCGACATGTGGGTCCCCACGTGCTCTTCTACGTAATACATGTGTCCCCATGATCGAATGATCAAGAGGGATCCCAATGGGTCCTTAGAGTTTCCATCAACATTACTTCATGAATTCGACCTTTAGGAGTTTTTGACATTACAACATCCTTGTTCTCCCAAAGCGATCAACGTTGGGTTGAATTCATCATAGATCCAACGGCTAGGAGAAAACTCGAAGGATCCCCAAATCAATAGTCTCGATCACTTCGCAACTCTAGCCTTAGGGGGGTTTGGCTTCACTTCCTCTCCATTTTCCCAAAGTGGGACTTCATCGAAGTACCATGTACGGGTCCCTTCTCCTGAATAATCGGATGGTAGGCAGGCTCCTAACGATCTCCCCCAAATCTACGACTCTCCTCCACTTGTTAACTTTGGCGTTTGGGGATTTTGATGCTATAACATCTCCATTCTCCCGAATTGTAACTTCACCAAAGTACCATACACAAAATCTTCCACTGGATGATCGGATGGTCAAGAAGGGGCCCTAACAGACTCCCCAGATCAATGACTCATAACCTTTAGGGACTCCCAAATTTAGATATTTTTGGCAGTTTAAGAAGTTTGACATCCCAGGGCTTCGAGCTGTCGAAGATCCAAATCCATCCAGAGCTAGCTCCTTTTAGTATTAGCACAGGGTTCCTAGACCATGGTCATATGGACCCTCTGATGAATCTCAGGCTATAATCTCTACTCTTAGCTGAAATTTGGTTAAGGTTGTGGGTGCGAGCCTAAGGTCTCTTAGGCTATTGGTTTGAAGGAAGCACCTTCCTAGCTCGCAAAACTTTAAGTTCTGAAACAGGGAGGGAAAATATCATGGAATTATTGATACGGTAGCAGTGCCAAGAGGCTTGCTCCAACTCTGTAACTGTGAGATAAGTCCCTCGGGAGAACACCTTCGAGGGTTAAACTGGAGCCTATGGAAATTAAAGAAGAAGAATAATTCCTCAAGGAGATAAATACCTACACATCACTTGATCAGTCAACATAGATCCCAATATTAAATGTATACATACATGCATTTATTCATTATTCCATTTCAAATCACAAAGCATGAAAACACTTATCAGAACTAGAAGACCTGATGCGACTATTGAGAGGGGTGCTCGTTTCCACCCAACCATATGCTCAGTCACTACTAACAGATTTACCATTGGCCACCCCCGAGCTATACCACGATGCTTTGAGATTTAATATTTTCTTTCGGATCAGCGAAAGTTAGGGACAAAGGTTACTCTCCTTCTCATGGCTCAGTAATAGATAGGGACGAAGGTTACTCTCCTTCTCCCAACTCAGTAATAGATAGGGACGAAGGTTACTCTCCTTCTCCCGGCTCAGTAATAGATAAGGACGAAGGTTACTCTCCTTCTCTCATGATCACAACACGCTCTCTTTTAGTTATTCCTCGAACCTAAGCTTAGTATCTCTACTATGCAGTCTTTGCAGATCTTCCTCTACCCACCATGCCTTCCTTTCTTGCCTTCCTCAAGAAGATTAGGTGTGGCCTGAATTCCTAGTCCGTGGTCAGGTCTAAAATCCTTATATATGGGCACTCTACCCCATCCCCTCATTAACTCCTGAGGAGGTATTTCCACCTACCAACCTCACTGTAATTCATTCTTGGGCCAGAGGGTTGTTCTTATCCTGAGAAATTAAATCCATCAAAGTACTATTCTGGTGGAGGTTAATGCAACCATTCCTGGTCCCTTTCACCATCTCTTTCATATCATTTGGGGTCTCTCTTAGCACACCCCCCTTCCAGCAGCCATGCAACACTTATCCATTTTCTAGTATATAACATGAATTACATTCATTGACCTTTTGTACAAAGGTCCATCAAATCAAACATTCACACATATTGAGTTTTGCATAGTCTCTTGGCCAATATAGTTATATTTACAAACTAGGGAAATAGGGGTGTTACAATCCCCTCCCCCTTAAGGAACATCATCCTCGATGTTATAACTGTTAATAACACATGTCATTCTATTTGTCGTTTAACTGCTTCACAAATCTCGATCCTCGTCCTTGTTCAGGTCCTTTCCAGACCCTTAACCTTCGTCACTTGCATTCAATAATTCTTGGACAACAAGCACATTAATCATATTTTCGTGTGAAAACATTTTATTGTGCATAAAATTCTGAAAAAAATTCACAACTTGCATAATATTCATCTTCACAGTTTGTGGATTTGTATCCACATGGTTGTCTTGTTATCCAGGCTCACTATTTTTTCTGGACATACCCGTTGTGTGCATGATCCCAATCAATAGTTTACAGTAACTATCAAAGTCACCTCTGGCTTGTGTTACCACAACACAACATATTACAAGTGATCATGACTTACCACGGGGTTCTCATGGCTCAGCAGTATCCATTTTTCATGATTTCTATCTTGATAGCATTCATCTATCCTTTCTAGACATATCTTTTCTTCTCATCTATATCACAGGTATACATAAATTCATGAGACGTCATCATAAATTTTAAATTTCAGAATTTTATTGCAATATGTCACCCATAGATTTTCCAATTTCCTCATTTATTTTTAGATATGTTCCGCACGGAACCATATCCACCAATTATGGGACTTTCCTTCCCATAACAGTTTGGATCAGCAGGAAATTTTGGTCTTCCTTATGGGCTTACAACACTGCCATATCCAAGACCCTTTACTTCCTGCAATTTCAACATTCCTCAGCTAAACAAATTGTTAGTTCTCATGCATGTTATATTTTCATTGCACACTTGCAGTGGTTCACAAACAATTTCAGGATTGTGCACACTAACAATCAAATGCATTCACTTCAAAGAAAATACCATTCCTTTTGGTTTGGCTCAACCGGTAATTAGTCTTCCTTATGGACTTATAGCACTTCCATATCCAAGACTCTTTTCTTCCTGCACTTTCAAATTTAATCATCCAAACAAATTGTTAGTTTCCCATGCACATAAATTTTCACTGCACCTTTATAATGACATCACAAAAAATTCTTAAATTGTGCATGCTGACAATCCAATCACTTTTATCTATTCAATGATATAAATAAAAAGGAAATTTCATTCTTTACACATGCATCTGTTCAATATATCAACCTTTCCAGATGCAATTCAATATTAAGTGAATTTATTCAATGTGCCAATATCCATGGCCACATTCACACATAATGCACCCTTGCATTGATTTCAGATTATCACTTTTCAGGTTAGGCACTCTCGCCAAGGTGTGTTGGAATTCAACCAACTTATTACCATATGGATTCTCTATCTGAATTTATTATTTTAGCAGAACCATATTTTCTGCTTTGAATCAATCACAGCCTTAAATCATCACTCATGAAACTCAAGGCTTCACATGAATGCCTTTAAGCATTCCTTGATTGGTCTATGCATTCATGACATATCAGTTCATGAATTATTCCAAGGATTACAAATAGTCTTTACTACGAGAGGTTCACACCTCCATCGTTCAGGTTCTCCTTCCTGAATCATACCCTACTTGGGTATCCAAGGCATATAACTTCCTTTCAAAATTTCATGCATAACATTAATACAATGAAATATTTCAGAAGGTGTTCTTACCAAATCCATTCATACCTTGTGCCACATAGGCATGAACATTTGTATACTAGTTCCTGGATGCTAGCACCCTCTTTCTGATTTTTACCTCATCAGCACTAATTTATGGGGACTTTTACAGCCCTTTAAACAATATTTCAATCACAGCCTTCTCATGGTCATCCTCTACTTGAGGTTTCCCATCATTGGCAACTGTCTTCCTCAACAACTCCAATTCCTTTCTTTATGCACTTCATCACATTATCCTCAAATGTTTTCATGAGTGCAACACCAATAGTTCTTTACTGCTTCTACAGTCATACAACCATCTCATTATGGTGTCAAAACATTTCTTCCATCATCACACCAGTTTCTCGTCCCAGAGAAAAACATAATGCACAATAATAAAAGAGTTAGGGCTCTTCCCTTTTCCAACTCCTTCTACAAGTCCTGGGACCTTCAGTCCAGTTGAGTTATTTCTAAATCCTTACTACCCTTTCTTGATGTGGCTTCAACCAAGCTTATTCATTTAATCATACTCAGGGGGTTTATTTTCTTTTTACTAGCTGTAATGGTTTCCACAATTGCTCTTTTCTTAAGCAGCCTCAATTAAGCTCATCCTAACTCTTAGGATACATCATCATGCTTTAACAGAAAATCAATTTGTCCATAATGAATCATGAACTTTTGTGTTTTGCACATGACCATTCGATTTTTAGAATGGTCAAGATTCATTATTAGTCTTCTATTCATTACATGATGTTTTTCAAAATGTAATCCAAGATTATTATTTATATATATATACAATCTTGTAGATCGTTGCTTAATTCTCAGCAGTCAATAAGGTTGTGACTATTTTCTCCTGACAGAGTCTTCACATAGTTCCTCCATAGGGAACTCCTTCAGCATGCAACTTCCTTATTGCATATCCTTCACTCTATGTGATAGCCTCAACCTTGAGTTGGCTTTAGTTGGGTACCAAATATTTCATAAGGAATATAAACATACATCTTTGTCATGCATCCAAATTATGTATCCACACATAACTCGCATCCATGATGTGCTTAACCATATGCATAATCATAAGCCTGTGTGTAGCTACCATGGGTATATTTCACAACCTACATACATCTCTACCTTAAAATTATTCAATTCGTGATTTTTCAAAACCATTCTCATGTGACCCTCAAAGGAAGAATCATTTTCCTCTTATCCTGACAACAAACCATCCTTGTTCATTTGCTCTCTCATTTATTTATACTAGCCTTTCTTGGGGAAATGGAGTAGATTCCCCTTAAGCTATCATTCAAAACAAAGCTTTCATGACTCTTCAAGATGGAGTCAACCATGCATTCATGGTATTCATTCAATCTTGGTAAGTGTAATGCTTGTCTCTCATTTCACTCATTTAGGTAGCCACCTCGTGCCTTTAGTGTACCTATACTCTTACATCATACATGTGCATCACTTTCTCATTTAATATCATTCATACCTAACTAGTATTACTATCATGCTTCATATCAAGAAGCTTCATAGTGCATTAAATCCATGGACTCAAGAATAAACACACACAATCCAAACGTTCATCATGCAAGCTCATTGCTTGCACCTTTTTCCATGTCATTCACACACATGGACATAGAAGACTTCTATATCCTTCTCCCAAGGATCTTCAAATCATTCTTATGATAATTTTCATAGGAACACTCAACACTGAGCCTCCCTCTCAGTTAAGAGCTTGCATTCATATTATTCGCGTAAGTATGTATACACATATTTGTATATATGCAGGTGCATCTCTTACACCTATTTATTCACCTTGATAATTTAGTTTTATCATTAGTGTTCTTTAGTTAAATATTATTGTCACTTACATGACTAATCTCATAGTCATAACTCATACTGATGTTTCCCTCTCTTCATGATAATAACCAACAAAGGTTACTTTTATCTCTTTTGTACAATAACAGATAGCAAGAAAACACTCTTGCCTTGATTTCCATAGATCATTGCCCAACTTATAAATACAATATGGGCAATTAAAACCATGCCCAAGGTAAAATGGAAGCCAATCTAGCTTCCAACTATATCTATATGGATACCATCCACCACTGGATGTCAATCTGACCCATTGGGCTTCTAGAAGTGCCTCAACACTTCCTTTACCAAATTCATGATCAACATTTAATCAACCATTTTACCTAACTATAATAAATTTTTAATGTCTAATAAGATTTGAACTATTCCCTTAAATCCCAAATGCAATTTCAAGTTATGTTACTTACTAAGTATCTTAGTTCATAAATCCAGAGTATCTTTAGGTCAAGATCATTCTTAACCATTACACCTAGAATTCTTCCTTTTCTTTAGCAACATTCAGGGACAGAGGCCACTCTCCCCCTCCCACAAGAATTCTGGCATGTTATTTTCCTACCCACCAAGCAAGGGAGGTTGTTGTGATTTCTCACTCAATCATTCTATATTTCTACAACTCCATTTATCATCTTGAATAGAAAAAACACTGCCCAACAATTCCTGTACACATAAACAAAATTTGTTTTTCAGTTCCCTTCGAAACCCAAGAGTTGCACATGCTCTCCCTTTTTAGAGAATGGTCACCAAAATCGTTCCTCTTATCATGAGGGATTATACACATATACAAGGTTTAACCCTTCATTAAAGCATTAATTATTACTACTACAGATCCCTTCCATCCATTCACATCCAAGTCTTGCTATTAGTGCCCATCAGCATAATCCCACTCCTGTAGGATTGCCTATAATTTCCCAAAGAAATGATAGGCTTCATTTTCCACAGACTAGCATGATTCAATCTCGTTGGGTAAAATCCCAACTGCATTTTAATCTAAATCCTTCTACTCAAGGAATTTTGCAAAAAATTTATGTTTGGAAGTAATATTCTCCAAAGGCTTATCTTAGCCTTGGTAACCAAATCTTATGATTGTACAACAACATGTACAATTTCATAGTGAAGTTGGATTCTTTATTTAGAAACACAAAAACATCTATAAACAATAGCGGGTTTCATTCCTCTCTTTGGTAGAGGTTTGACTAAACCTCTTAGGAATGTGGTAATATAGGGTGTTACCCCTTAAAGTCCTCCAAAAATATTTTCATACGACTCGTGCATGAGCCCAAGCAGACCAAGTGTTGTTGTTGTTCTCTAATACCAATTTTTAACACACCCGACCCCTAAATGCTCTTTTAAGGGGTGGGGTATCATTTTTTTTTTGTTTTCCTTAACTATCTCGAATCCTATATCCTGGATTTCTATCACATCCTTCTTGTCCATCACTACCCAACCACTACCTTCATGCTCAAAACCGAGCTCTAGGTTGGACTTAATATTCCTCTATAATATTAGCGGTAGAGGGATTCGATGCTTTATACCTCTTCACTATTATTGCATAAGACCACCTAAAATCCCAAACTTTTGAAGCCTCATAAACTTGCCATGTGATTTCGACCTTCATGCCTTTTGGTCCCTTTTCAATACTACTCCCAAATCCTTCAAAGCCTCGAAGTACTGGAATCTTGGAGTTCGGTCACTCTACCAATCACTTTGGCTAAGCAGTTTGTGCCACGGATTGACATGTGTAAGGGTCAGGGCATGACATGTGTCACATTTCCATGGGTCTATAAGGTATGTGATATGAAACAATCTGAGTGACACATGGCACATCCAACTTGGGTCCATGTCACCCTAGGTGACATCACTACTTTGTGTCACTCCGGACTGACCTTCCTTTATTCCCTTCAATCTCATAGCCAAGGTTAGTACACGTACCCCTTGGATCAATTGTCCTCACTACTTCATAACTTCAACATTTGGGGGTTTCATGATATAGAATTCTCCTTGCCCCCAAAGTAGGTCAATGCCAGGCTGACCACAACCTAGATCTGATGGTCAGGAAAAGTCTCAGGGCATCCTCGAATTGACGACTCTCATTACTTCGGGATTCAGAGCTTATCGACATAACACATCTCAAATTCCTCGCAGGGACTAGTCTCCTAACTAAATGATCTGGCACCATGTGTCCCCTATATATCGATGGTTGAAAAGGATCCTGAAGGATCCGAGGATCGACGATCCTCATTACTTCATGAATTCAAGATTTAGGGAATTTCACATTACAATGTCCCTCTTCTTATGAAGTGGTCAATGTCAGGTTGACCTTAGTATAGATCTAATGGTTCAAGAGTGTCCAATAAACTTCAAAGATCTATGGCTCATGACTTCCACTCTAGGGTCCCTTGGGTCCCATTGTTGGGCCACTCTTGAAGGGACATCTGTCATCCCAAAACACTCCAGTAAGTATATGTGGCACTTGCCTCATGACACCATCATCCCCTTCCCATGCCATGGGGTCTCCACACCTGGAAATGTCATCACTCGACACGTGGGTCCCACATTCTCTTCTAGGTGATACACGCATCCCCATGATCAAATGGTCAAGAGGGATCTTGATGGGTCCTTAGATCCATGGTCCACATTACTTTGTGAGTTCAGCCTTTGGGATTTTTTGATGTTACAACATCCTTGTTCTCCCATAGTGTTCAATGTTGGGCTAAATTCGGCGTAGATCCGATGGCTATGAGAAAACCCTAAGGATCCCCATATCAATGGTCCTAGTCACTTTGTGTCTCCGACCTTTAGGGGTTTTAGCTTCACTACCACTCCATTTTCTCAAAGCGTGACTTCGTTGAAGTACCATGTGCGGGACCCTTCTCCTGAATGATCAGACGGTAGGTGGGATCCTAAGGATATCCCCCAAATATACGGCTCTCCTTCACTTCATAACTTAAATGTTCAGGGAGTTTGATGCTATAGCATCTCCATTCTCCTGACGTGGAACTTCACCGAAGTACCATAATCAAAATCTTCCACTAGACGATCGGATGGTCAAGAAGCGGCCCCAATGGACTCACTAGATCAATGACTCACAAACTTTCACAACTATGGCATTCGGGTATTTTTGAAAGTTTAAGAAGTTTGACATCCCAATGCTTTGAGCTCACAAAGCTCCGAAGCCATTAAGAGTTAGCTTCTTTCGTTCTTAGTGCAGGGTTTCTAGACCCTAGTCATATGGACCCTCTGATGAATCTCAGGCTATAATCTCTACTCTTAACTGATATTTGGTTAAGGTTGTGGGCRTGAGCCTAAGGTCTCTTAGGCTACTAGTTTGAAGGAAGCACCTTCCTAGCTCATAGAACTTTAAGTTCTGAAATAGGGCGAGGAAATATTGTGGAATTACCAAGATGGTAGYAGTTCCAAGAGGCTTGCTCCGACTCTGGAACTRTGGGGTAACTGCCTGGTAGAACACCTTTGAGGGTTAAACTGGAGCATATGGAAAATCAAGTAGAAGCATAAGTCCTCAAGGAGATAAATACCTACACATCACTTGATCAGTCAATATAGAGGCAAATCGTAAATGTATACATACATGCATTCATTCATTATTCCATCTCAAAGCACAAAGAATGAAAACACTTATCAGAACTAGAAGATGTGATGCGACTATTGAGAGGGGTGCCCGTTTCCACCCAACCATAGGCTCAGTCACTCCTAAAGGATTTACCACTTGCCACCCCCGAGCTAGACCATGATGCTTTGAGATTGAATATTTTCTTCCGGGTCAGTGAAAGTTAGGGATGAAGGTTACTCTCCTTCTCTCGACTCAGTAATAGATAGGGACAAAGGCTACTCTCCTTCTCCCAGATCAGTAATAGATAGGGACGAAGGTTACTCTCATTCTCCCGGATCAGTAAGAGATAGGGATGAAGGTCACTCTCCTTCTCCCATGATCAAAACACACTCTCTTTCAGTTATTTCTCAAACCTGAGCTTAGTTTCTCTACTCTTCACTCTTCATAGGTATTCTTCTGCCCACCACACCTTCCTTTCTTTCCTTCCTTAGAAATATTGTGTGTGGCCTGAATTTCGAGAATGTGGTCAGGTCTGAAATCCTTATAGATGGGTTCTCTACCCCATCCCCTCATTAATTCCTAAGGAGGTCTTTCCACCTATCGACCTAACTATAATTCATTCCTGGGTTAGAGGGTTGTTCTAATCATGAGCAATTAAATCTAGCAAAGTATTATTCTAGTGAAGGTTAATGAAATCATTCTTGGTCCCCTTCACCATCTCTTTCATAGAATTCATGGTCTCTCTTAGCACAACCCCCTTCTAGCAGTCATGCAACACTTATCCATTTTCTAGTAAATAATAGGATTTACATTCATTGACCCTTTATACAAAGGTCCATCAAATCAAACATTCACACATTGAGTTTTCCATAGTCTCTTGGCCAATATAGTTATATATACAAACTGGGGAAACATGGGTGTTACAGGGGGTGAATCAGTAATAGAGCAATTTAATCCCTTTTAACCATAAAATGCAAGTGTTATATCAATGTAACATTATCATCCAATAGTTGCAGAGTAAATAAACAATGAACAAATGAGAAATCATACGCATACTTAGTACACCAGTGATTTTACGTGGGAAACCAAAATGGGAGAAAACCATGGTATGTTTTTTCTTATATGTATTTAAGAATTACATTCATTGGAAGCACCAAMTTCCTTTATTTTCTAGCTGCAACTGGAAGGAGGCTCCAACCCCCTAGTTTCTCAAGATACAACCTAAGGGAAGCTCCAACTCCTCAATTCTATGGCTACAACCAGAAGGAGGCTACAACCCCCTATGTTCTCTGSCTACAACTAGAAGGTGGCTACAACCACCTACCCTTGCCCCATCCAACTACCCTGAAATATAAGTAGAATGATGGAACCACTATCACACTATCACTGTGAGATATATTGCTATAAACCTGTACCAATCAACCTGCACCAAACAACCTATACCAAACAACTTGTACCAATAACATGTGCCAACATGTACCATACATCAACCATTCCCATAAACAAATGCATCAACAATGCACCAACCTATACAAATAACCTGTCACAATAACATGTCCAAACAACCTATCACAACAACATGTCTCATCAATATTATCAACCAAATCAGATCTATTCTCCAAGATCAATGACCAAGACAACTCTCAACCATATGCATAATATCACCAAGATGTACATCAACCAAGCATAACACAACAACTCATAATCATCACCAAGATCAATATGTTCTTCTAATAATATACCAAGACAAGTATGCCTCCAACCATGTACCAAGTATGTACCAATCATGCATCAACTACTCATCAACTATGACTCATCAAGATGTACCAACATCCTCAACTATACACCTCATGTATGTGCCACCTCATCAACTACTTGTCTCAACCATATACCCAACATCTACCTCAACCAAAATCCCTCATCGATTTTATCATCCAGATATGATTTATAACTCTGTAATAGACCTAGTGTATATGATCACATACCTACAAACCTTCCTTAACTTTAACAACAAGAGACTAACATTTTCATCAAATGTTACTTTAGTCTCACGTGACTAATTTTGGATTAGTCAACAACCCTAACTTGAAATAATCATAACTATTTACCTGTAATGAATAAAGATCTGAAAACAATACACAATGTTCTCCAGTGTATTTAATGCAATTCCTCCATGTTTCACTGCTTGGAACCTCTCAGAAAAGGAGTTATAGAAAAAATGGCATACTTTGTTGATTTTTGGATTATTCTAGAGAGTGAACTTATAGAGTGTGCCCCTCACGAAATATTTGTTGTATGGATATGAAAAAGGTACAAAAAGTACTATAGACTGTACTCTAATGAATACATTTGATCTTATTGAATTTGGATCTATTATGAAGAATTTATGACGTTTTTACCCAAAACACTTGTTTTAGACTAGTTTCAAGACTAGCCACAAACCCTATTTTCCATGGAGTGTAACTCCAAAAAAAAACCAACCCATAAGCTAATTGTTTTATCACAGCTACTTGGATATGTTTCCTCGACGTCCTCTAGATTTTGCAGTCTGAA
>SNQJ01S0032283.1:2676-28790 GCA_010110895.2 Picea sitchensis
AGCATCCCACGCAATGCCAAGCAGAGATAGGGTGCGATGAACCCTAGACCAGAGTTGTGACCATCAACTTGAATCTAACACGAAACTGATGAGTTATGGATGTTGAATTGTCGATCAAAACAAAAAAAATAAAAATAAAAAAATTTCACGATGCTTTTTTTTAACCATGATTGAAATTTGTATTATATATAATGAGTGGTTTGTTATGACGAAGCTAGCCACGATTACCTCAATTGTATATTTTGACCCCCACAAAATAGAGCATAGTTCTAGATTGATATTTACATACAAAAAGAGACTTTCTAAACAAGAGTTCCAAGTGATCCTACTTGTAGCTCGCCTAATAAACTGACATAAAACAAAAGTGACTCTAAAAAACATTCATATTGGTTTACATTTGCACATGGTAATGATCTTCCTGCTCCTCGCCAAAGTGATGGGTCACTGCGTCTTTGATTTCCATAGGAACTTGATTATGATAAATTGTCTCGGCTTCTACTCCCCCCTCTTGGTTAGAGAATAATTAGGATACACTTCTACCTTACTTCTTGAAACTATACTAGTCTATACATCAAAGTCAATGTCAGTTCTATCTACTAATTTAAAATTTGGCTCAACAATCTAAGTGTAATGAACGATTTCATATCGTGCAAATGATTCTGCATGAGAAGAAATTTCAGCAGTGTGATTTCCAAAGATAGAATCATAACTATAGTTCCCTAAAATAAAATGATTGAATATTATGGGTTCATTAGGGTCGTTTAAGTCGGTCACCACATGTTTCATGTATCATTCTCTATCTACCCTAATCTGATTACGTTTCCCATTGTAAGGCAGCCATAAATGTGACCAATCAGTAACAAAGTATCCATCCAACATATCAGACCGGTCCCTGCTCAAAAGTAAACCATATGTATATCGGATATCAACCACTATGATGTCAATAGTCTGGTGCACCTTTGGATTGGATGATAACCTTATCATAACATTCTTTAATTCCCCAATGACCTTGATTCTTGACATGTCCAACTATATGATTTGAATGTAAAACTTTTCAGTTTTAACATTGTGTTTCTCACAAAATTTAAGTGGCATCACATTGGATGATGCTCATGAATCAACCATACAATTATGTTCATTCATGTTAAAAATTTCAAAGGTCAATAAGAAAGGAGGAGTATTGGATTTTGACCTTTGGTCATCCAAAGATGCATTGACAACTGATTATATCTTTGGTATTATCTTTTCAATAGTATGACCAACTTTACCTTTCCCTTTACTTCCCCCCACATTAGCTTCTATAGAGTTCTTAGAAGTAGTACCCTGCAGAGTTTTGATGAAATTGTCTTATATCTGGGGTAATTTCATAAGCTCAAACAAAGAGATATTAGCCTTAGTTCTTTTTAAATCTTCCAAGAAAACATAATCCAGTTTAGATGGGGGAGTAGAATATGTAGTTGGTTTGTCATTAGAGGGTGTCTTCTGTGTATTGGATGTTGTTTTGGTAAGTTCATAATTTGAAGGAGATCCCGAGGATGATGCCTTACTTGCACTCCTGGTGGTTATTACATTATGGGACATATGTATCTCCTCTACATCTTCCTCTTATTGTTCTCCTATACCAAAAGAAATATCCCAAAAAGAATTGACTTCCTTTTCTTATTTTTCTTCAGTCTCTTGACATTGATCCTATTGTTCTACTTCAACCCCTTCTTCTTCCTTAGATTAAACAAAGGTATCACTTGCCCATGCCTTGAAGGCTTGTATAAAATCTTCTCCATTTATGCCTTCTGAAGGAGGGGTTGTTTTATTAGTAGGGGGAATGCTCTTTTTGGGCGGAAATCTAAAGAATTTCTTTGTATTTGAAGAACCTTATCCATAATTATTTTTCATATCAATAATTTCATTGGAAATATTCTTAACAATCCTTTGCAATGCTTCCATATCTATGGAGTTGTGATCTTTCTTATCATTCGGGGTTTTGATAGCAGTAGTCTTGGTCTTGATACCAACTTTATCCTTTGAGGTTTCCACTCTAGGTTGCCTTTAAGACTGGGCATGTATTTTTCAACCTTGATAGCCTCTTTGAAGGTAGCCTCTAAAGTATTTCTCTCATATCTTTAAACAAACATCTCCATGGAAACAAGAAGAGTTGACGTATAAAATTGTATCGAAATATCTTCAACGAGTTTAGAAGTAGGAAGGATTTTATTGATTAATGTGAGGAACCTTTGATTGAAATCTTTAACTTTTTCTTCTGTATTCGTTTTAATCCTAGAAAGATCTAGAACTAAATTTTTTTGGGTTTTATCTTCACCAAATTTTTCAATAAAAGTAGTTTCAAAAACATTCCAACTGGTGATTGAAGCTTGGGCTAAAGAGAAGTACTAGGTTGAAGCTTTGTTCATAAATGTGTAAGGAAAAATCTTGCAGATGACAGCTTTGTGTTGCACATTCATTAACCTGACAAAAAGCATCATTTTTTTAACATGGTCTTCAACAGTCTCTTTCTTATCAGGGTCGAATTTAGGCAGGGATTTCTCAGCATGCTTAGGCATGTCATGGACTACCCTAGGCACTGCGACAACATCGGGGACCAACCACAATTGGTTATTTTGTTGGTTGGGATTGGGCTAGTTAGCATTAACTCTGGCCAATGGTTGAGGATTGACATGAATTCCTCCTTCTCTTTCTCCTTTAGGATCATCTTCGAGTTCACCTCTTGGTGTTCTAGGTGGAGATTCGAGAGGAATGGGAGGTTGACCACCTGCAACAAGTATGTAGTTCTCTAGGTTGAAATATGAGGGTTCTGAGACTCCTTGTAAGACTTGCGATAGGCATTAACCAAGTGTATATACATTTAGCTTTCCTTCATAGGCAAGGGAAATATTGAGAATTGATTCTTCTCACGTAGGACTCATATGTCCTTCGGGTACTGAAAAGTTAATACAGAGTTGGTTGGTTTTTCTACTCCACTTGCGAATTAACACACATTTGCGAGTTTCTTTTACTATTTGTTCAAGATTTGTGTTGGATATTCTTTGAGATGTTGGAGATATAGGTTCAGACAGAGTAAAACTTCACTGAGTGGAAGCCTGAGCGGGAGTATTCATATAGTACAATAGGGGATGGAAAACTTGTTCAGGGTCGGTGTGGTGAGAATCACTTTGTCAAGAATATTTATCAGCGGAATTGAATGGTTAGGATCTTGAAATTTTTTAGTAGCCATTTAGTTTGATGGCCCTCCTTCTAGCGCCATTTTTGTTGATGGGTCCAAATGGCATGTCAAGAAGGTAAGGGAGAACGCTCGATGGCAGGTCCCAATTAAACCTACTCTTGTTTGGTATAGCATTCTCGACCAGTATGTGGGTCTGGTTGCCACTCTAAAAGATTTTCTAATATGAATATGAGAATAGAATCTTCTCAGATGAATTAAAATATGAATTAAAAATCTAACTAATTCTGTCTACAACTATTCTAAATGCATTCTATATTAATCTATTCTATCCTGATCAGGAACATGCTAAAGAATATGAGCATAGTGAAAGATATAATTACTAGCAAAAGAAGATGTGTGTATATGCAAGTAGTAATTTAAAACAATAATGAAATAAACATGACAACGAGTAATTGCATATCCTATCAATGCATTATTCCTGTACTCATAAGGAAACCCATGAAAACATAAATATTAAGAACAATGTGTAGAAAAAATTCATACAATTGTATTCATAATCATTCATACAATCGACACATGCAAAAAGAAAAGTCTTAAACACACATATATGAATCATAAATCTCCAAAATGTCTCTTGCTCTATTCATCGGTAATAAAAATATTGTTCCAATATACAACAAGCCAAAAGCCCTCTCTTTCGCAGTTCCCTTTTTTAGAAAACAAGAGGAGGGACTATCTACATTCAGTAACTTCCATGATGCCAGAGGACAGTTCAGACTCATCTTTTCACATTCCTTATTCATATGTTACACAAGTGAGAATAATCAAAATAAGAAAGATCAATTGCAAAATGAGACAATTAAGAGAGTCTTTGTAGCTCCATTCTATCACGATATTCTTTCCATAGTACGTAGTCTTCCAAGATTGTATCTATCTTTCCTAGCGGCATTTTTTCTAGGTCAAACTTGTTGTCACATATTTTTGTTGTCACTTCCAACTTTAGGCTCTATTCGATCCTTTTGATGAACTCATTGGCCAAAGTGATTAGTTTTATTGGTTTCATCAAGTGTTAATTTAAGACCTCTTTGCTAGCCTATGTTAGTTGTTCAATAACCTATTGGTTGGCATCTCTTCTTTCTTCTACTTCTGCTATTCTTAATTCAACAAGGGTTCCATCATTATTGTTAGGCATAATTTCCACTCTGAATTCCTCTACTAGCCCATCAAAATCATTCCATAATATCTTGTAGGTATTTTTCACTGCTTTCTGAATGCTTTTGATGTCTTCCAAGAGGGGTTTCCATGTATCAAACAAAACATGGTCTTTAATCTTATGTCTGGAGGTGTAGAGTGGCAAGGTACTTAGTGGTTTTTGGTATACACTTTGCCATTCTAAAATTCTATCAAAGGCATCTTGAGCTTTTTTATATTTGTCTCTTGTCTCGTCCATTTGGTAATGTAGCTTTATTTGATCATCTATGTTCCTCTGAATATCATTTAGCACAGAGAAACATTTCTTTTGCACTCACTTCATCTCTTCATTGACAACTTTGGCTTCTGCCTTTATTGTTTTCAAGATGTGAACCGCTTTCCATTTTTCTTCTAGAGCTTTCTCTAGCTTTTCTTTTTCCTATTCCAGCCCTTGGATTTTGTGTTCCAACTGCTCAATAAACCTACTGGCTTCCACAGATTTTGTTTGTAGGTTGGTTAACTCTCGTGCATGATTATTCTTCAACTGCTCTGTCTCTTTAGAGTGTGTCATCATGAGAGCATCCAATTCTCCCTTATGCAAACTTTCAACTATTTGGTTCTTCTTTTCAAATTCTCCACTTAGTTTATCAGTCTAAGCCTGCACGGATTTCTCCAACTCTTATTTATGTTGTCCCTCTACTGATTTGACCACCTCTTTAAGCTATTCAATAATCTTCTCCTTCTATGTCCTCAACTTTTCTTCTATCTCCACTATTTTGGTCTGTGAGGTATCCAATGCAGTAGCCAATTCATACATAGACATTGCATTTGCCCCTGCAAATGCATAAAGAGTAGAGGTCGTCTATATTGAATTGTCTTTGGGGTTTGTTACTGCCCTCCATTCAATGGTTCTCTTAGTTGATTCTTGGTTCAGAGTTCTATCCCCTCTTTTCCTTTTGCTTGACCTCTTCTCCATTCCTTTGGTTTCTTGCTATAGTAATACTCTCCCACTGCCACTACAACCTCATCCAATTTTAGCACCTATGGGGAAAAGGAAAAAATTCTTAGTATTACCATGAGAAGGGTACATTCCTGAGGATGTGTGTCCACTATACTTACACTCAGGGTTGTTGGATTGTTTATTGCCTCATCAAATTTCCCCTGTCTCTCATTCTCTGCTTCTTCATCAACCTTCTTCTTTGCCTCAGTCTCATCAGTCTTTCAATGTTCTTCATCTTCCTTCTTTTTCCTTTGTTATACTTCTACAGCCAACCTTTTTCTCTCCTCTTCAACCTTTTTCTTTTGTAATGCGTCTTGTTGAGCCTTTGCTTCCTTTTCAATTTTTTTCCTCATTTCTTCAAAACAAATCTGCAATGCTTCCTCTCTTTTCTTCTTGTCATTCAATTTGGGGTTTTTCTTGTTATTGCCTTTCTTATTTTCTTTGACTTCATCTTGGCCCTATTTATTTTCCTTTTCTATACTTGCATGTTTTCTTTGATATTCCTCTTCTGCATCCAATGCCTTCTGATGTCTCTCCCTTGCCTTTCTTTTTTCTTCTTCTTCCTTTGCTTCTAGCTTTTCTTGGTCCTTCTCTAGAAGCAATAGGAATTGTTCTCGAATTATTTTCAACTTTTATTCTTCTTCCATTGGAAGCTTTTCTTTGGCCACATCATTTCACAACCTGTGTAGTAATTCTTTGAAGAATAAGACCCCCTTGAATATCTACTCTGCATAGTTCACTTCATGGATTTCAAGGTGAGTTAGGCCAACAACTTTGACATGATCGATTGTAATATCTTTTGGGTCATGCCCTCTAGGTTCTCTTTCACATAAACATATCTCTTGCAGGGATTCATATTCTTCCTAGCATGAGGTTCATTTAATAATGTGTACCTCCCTATATTTATAGGGAATGTGGGTCAAAGTTTCTTACTGTTACTTGAATGGAAAGAGGTTATGCTAGTTTCTATTGTTTTGTAAGCAATCTCCCAAATCAACAAATTATCAAGAACATATTTGGGTAGGAGATGTGGGGCCTCATAGTTCCCATAGACCCTAATATATGTATAATACTTTCCCATATACCAGTCTGCAATATTTTTCAAGGTGGCCAGGGCTTCCTGTGATATTTTATAGGGTGTATACCCAAAACTTATGATGTGTAGTGGAGCAAGGAAATAATCACAAATGTCATAAATGTACTTTTTTATAATTGACATCCCATAATTTAGAACAATAGACATGGGCATGTGGATGACTAAGGTCCTAGTTCCATTCAAAAGCAGGAAAGTGTATTGCAAAACATATGGCATCTATGAAGTATGTAGACAATAAGAAGCTAGGTTTTTTCATACCAAGGGATTCTTTGACTTTCTAGAATATGTTAAAGACCAATATATCCACAGGGTTGAAGATTTTCCCATTCTTCACTATTGTGTAGGCCATTGGTAGCCCTTCCATTTGAAAGTGGGCACTCTTCTCCTCACCAAACAATCTGCATATCATTGTGTTCAACATTCTGTAGGGTTTCTTGAGTTCTTGGGCAAGGATCAATGGTTCTCCTGGATTAACCTTTATTTCTTCATCACACCACCAATCCTCCATCAACTCTTCAAAATCCTTGTTGCCGTGCCAAATTTCTACAAAAATGGCTCATTTAAGGAAACCATAGGTCTGGGGAGGTGGTATCAGAGTCTTATGTCCTCTGACCTCAAAGAGGCTATATGTAGCTTTACTTTGCTCACGATTGCAGTTGTCTCTTTATCAAGATGCGTTAGGCACCATCTTGTTGTGTCGTTATAAGTAAATAGCATCAGACGTACCACTATGAGGTAAATGCAACTTTTTCTGATTTTCTATTAGACTTTCAAGTTTTCATCCTCGGGAGGGAAATCTCGAGCATTGAAAATTCTGTAAATTTCATCATAACGGGGACAATGACTCACCCCATTGTGGTAATTGGTGTATGTTGCTAGGATGTCACCTGAGTCGACTATGGGTGCTAGTATATTTTCCATGGGGTTCTTTCCTCTCTTGGTCCATGGACAAGACATAATGTCGTTTTGACATTCTAGAATAGACGAATCCCACTTAAGTTCACTTAGCTTAATACAATAGTGTAACCAATTCAAATTAGTTCATTCACATACCTCTCATCCCAGGATTCCAGAGTAGTATGAGATTAACATGAAACCATTGTATGCACAACACAATTTTCACAAACTTGCAGAATACGAATGAGGCGTTATTCGAGGTTAAGAAAGTTTTATATGTCTGTAATTTACCATAAATATTCTATAATTAATGCTCAGATGAAAGACAACTCGTTTCTAGGTGGAATATTACATCGTCATTAAAGCTTTCAGAGGTACAAATCTTCTTCTATACATCGTCATTGTGCTTTCGAGGTACAAATCTTCATCCGTATCGATGTACAACGATCGAGAGATCGGGTCTGGAAAATTTCCATGATAGTACTATCGGAGAGGGCCTTATCGATATTTCTCAAGGTGTTCTTACTCTTCGATGGGAAAGGTATCGAAGAATATTTTTCTCATTGGGAAATGTGTTGAAAAATATATGCTATATATTGTGCCATGACTATTCCCATTATGTTATACATTAGTGTACTATCGGAGTAGGTTACCATCGGAGAGGGGGCTAAGCATGAAAAACTAGCTCTAATTGAAGGTTTTCTGATAATATTGTCAGAGAGAGCCCATCAAAGAGGAGAGTAGTTGCATTTTTTCTATGTTCTTATTGTTAAAATATTGTGTAACTCCAAGAAGAATATTCTTATCCCCTTGTGGATAAAAGTAAAAGATAAAATATATTTATTATCGATTAAATCAATCCCCTTTTGTCGATTGATCATGCTTCCAGACAATTGAATTCAAACCTCTTTGCTTTGGATTGGTCAAACCCTAATTGTAATATGCAGTGGCAGTCAGCCCTGTAAATTAAAGTGTTTCTAACCACCCAGATTGAGAAGTCGGCCTGCTGAAAAGACACCCCTGCCCAACACCGCCGATTGTATTGAAATAAGAGAGGCGAATCATTTGTACACACACACTAACCTACCCATCTAGTGCTAGCATTACAGTTGCGCTACTCACTACCTAAGAAGGAAGAGAGAGAGAGGCTTAACCTTGGGAGAGAATTTTGTGTTGTTTGCTCCATTATTCTATCTCAGACATATCTATATTAAGGAAGTTTTGTTATTTCCTATGAGGGTTTCCAAATGATAAATGTTGTTTTTCTTGTGATTGTGTATTTCTGATCCTATCTATGCTATTGTTATCTAGTAAATTGAAAGGTAACCCAATAATAGCTTTAAACTTTTAACATGGTTTCAGAGCTGTCAAGAGAGCATCTTCACAAGAAAAAGAAAAACGCCATTGTTGTCGTAAAGAAAATTAGGCTTTTTAGTTGAAGAAGATTTTCACCAAACCATCTAGAAAGTGCTCTCACCAAGGGAACATTTTGCATCTTCACAAGAACTTTTCAGTGTTGGCTAGATCTCCGTAGTGAAACCCTAGCTGCAGAAAGTACCGTGGCACCAAAACCAAAAGCACCACCCGTAAATCCACAAATCAAGTTTGGGGGGTAAAGTTGGATTTTCATAAATTTGACTATACCAGCATAATCGCCAAATCCAACGCATTTTTTGGTGAGTTAAGTTTTCAAATCCAAGAAATTTGTTTTTCTATTATTTCTATAACCCTAGGGGCTAGGGTTTCACCTAAGAAAGAATGTATACCAAAGATGAGGGTAGGTGAAGATTGTGCTAGAAGGATCTAGAAACTTCAGATTCTGAAGATAGGTTTATGTGATGATTCTACTTAGAATGATTCCTAGAACATGTTACAAGCAGTACCCAAAACCATGAAGAAGAGCGTGACCAAGCATAAGAAGAATGAAAAGAAAACAAAGAAAATGTGTGAGATTCAAGAAAGGATCACTTGATCCCCATATATCAACCACAAACAACAAGGAAATGTATGAAGCACTCATTGGTTGTAAGGAAAGAAAAGACATTAGTCAGAATCTTTCCTTAAGAAACTAGCTTCGTAATATGAAGATGGAAACTCAGAATCTGTCACATCCTATCTTGTGAGAGTTTCTTAGATTAGAGATTATCTTGCAACTATTGGAGATGTCAATAGTGACAAAGAACTTGTAACCACAACCCCAAATGGGTTTCCAACATTTTGGATTCCTTTGTACAAGGAGTGTGTGTGTAAGAAGCAAGTTACCCAAGTTTGATAAGTTATGTGCATATTGCACACACGAAGAATATAGACTTTTAGACCAACATAAGAGATTAATTGTCGATGAAGAGGAGCTCTTACATCTCAAAAGAACAAAAGAAGTTCATTCAGAAGGAAAAATAAAGAAGATAACTCCATAAAAGTTCCAGATAACAAGATAGATGTTTCAAAGATCATGCTGCTAACCATCGTGTTGGACACTTTTCTTATGACTGTCTTCAAGGAAAAGGGAAAAAGAAAGCATCAAGCACATGTATAAAGGAAGAGGAATCTCCCCACCAAAGAAAGATTTAGCGTAAATTGAGGGATGTAATTTTAAGTTGAAGTATAGTTGATTTGAAGAAAGATATAAAATGGTGGAGTCCATGGAGCCTCCCCAAAAACAAAAGATAAGTATTCATGTTTATTTCTACCATATTGTTTACTTTAATACTTTTATCATTACAAGTTGGGGATTCTGGTGTGAGAATGTTAATTAACCTGCTTTTTTACTCTCAGTAGTCTAATTCTAAGTGAAGGAAGTATCAAAGAAGAGGATAAAGAAAGAGATAAAATATTTATTTCATGTATGATCACTCATGAGAGTAAATAGTTAAAAGTGTTTAGCCATGATAGTAAGGAAAATTTCCCAGAATTTTATGAAGCTAGAGTGAAAAGAGTTCAAAAGTCTTATTCATGATTAGGGTTTCGTATGTGTACATGGTTGAACAAGTTTTGGTTAAGAAAAGATGTGTACTACTCAAATAGAAATCATGATATAGTTTTATTTGATTACCGCTTATTGTTACCGAATCGATTGGCTAAGTGACATATCTAAAAAAACATATTGTAAGTAAGTTTACAAATCTAGAAAGAAAGAACTTATGCCGTGAAATGCAGAAGTTAGACAACACGACAAAGACATATGATATGGTGACAGTCAATAAAGACCAAACAATATCCAAGATTTATATAGGAGTAGGAGGTTCCTAAAGATGCAGAACATAAAATGTTCAAGATGAAGAAAAAAGATGGATAATCAGATATAGTTGATAAGATGTAGGTAACTACAAGTTTCTCCAATACCATTCTTATAGATGCAGTAGGGTTGTGTTGTGATCAGTATATGAAGACAAAAAGAAAGAAATATCTGAACTCAAGAAGGCACCTGTGATACGCTTAAGAGAACTTCAAGGATGATGATTAGAAGCTACTAGCTTGGTGAAAGAGGGAGCCATGTCTCCGAGATCGAAATGAAGGATCATGATTTAATGCGCTAGGAAAAGCGTATGGATGGTGCCCATATACTTTGATCAAGATGAAAGTTATCCAAGAGGATGATGGTGCCCAACATATGGGTATTATGGTATTATACCATGGAAAGTATTCTTTTGGACCACAAGAGATTTTTTCGATCCCATAGCTAGGGACTCCTTCAGAGAAGGAGAAACGTAAGAGACCCTTCAGAGAGAAGGAATGAGTAATCCCATAGGGTAGACCCTTCATAGAGAAGGAAAAGAGAAGAGACCTTCGTAGAGAAGGGGAATGAGAAATTTGCCAAGGTTGGCCTCTGCCCAAGTGTTGAGTTTTGGATACCTAGGAACATGCTAGAATACCCTCAGAGAGAGGGGTGTGACCACCCTCAGAGAGAGGAATGTGGATGTTTCTCCAAGGGGAAGCGGAAATATACTCTCCTATAGCCAAGGATTGAGTATCCTAGAACACAAACCCTGACCATGTGGAATGGCGAAGGGTTGGCTCTGAGGTTTGTGTCATGATCCCACGTGGATCATGGAAAAGGAGTCTAGCCTGCCTGCATTCCAAAGATCTTAGCTTCTCTAGTTCATATAGGATGACTAGGAGTGAAGCATGGTAGTAGTCCCATGGATGGGTTGATAGATGACTACAAGAAGGAGGACATAAAAGGAATGGAAAACTAATAGAATATCTTTGTGTGAAGATAAGACATGGCTATGTGTGAAGATAAGATATGTTATGTGAAGATAAGAAAGAAGTATCTTCAAGAAGATGAAAGAAAGAAAGAGTATATTTTAAGATAAAGAGAACAAAACTTTCAAGGATTTATAGATATGCCAGTCAACGATCATGATGCCGTATTTAATTCATGGATTATATTGATGCCTCCTAATATCCAGTTGATGATGTTACCCAACTGATGATGTTACCCAATTGATGAAGCTATCCAGTTGATGATGTTACCCAGCTGATGATGTTACCCAGCTTGATGATGTTATCCAGTTGGATGCTGCTACCTAGTTGATGTTGACATCCAATGAACTGTCAAAAGATAAAGAATATCCTTCTCTTAAGAGGGAGGCAAAATATTGTGTATCTTCAAAGAATATTCTTATCCCCTTTTGTGGATAAAGTAAAAGATAAAATATATTTATTATTGATTAGATCAATCCCCTTTTTTGGATTGATCATGTCGGGCATTGTAATTGACCAAATCCCTTTTTTCAGATAGGTCAAACCCTAATTGTAATATGCAAAGTAAGAAGTCGGCCCCCAGGAAAATTAAAGTGGTTCTAACCACCCAGATTGAGAAGTCGGCCCTGCCAGTGAAAAGACACCTCAGTTCAACACCTGCCAGATTGTATAAATAAGAGAGGCCAACACCTCATTTGTACACACACTCAACTCACTCATCTAGTGCGCAAGTATTGAAGGAAGATGCAGTTACCAATTGTCGGAAGAAGGAAGAGAGAGAGAGGCGCATCCCTGGGAGAGGAATTTCTGTGTTGTTTGGTTCATTGTCTTGGCATTGTATTGGCTATCTATATTAAATAAGTTTTGTTGGGTTTTCTTCCCCATGAGGGTTTCCCAGGATAAATGTTGTGTATCTTGTGATTGCGTTTCTCTCAGTGATCCTATCTATGCTATTGTTATCTAGTAAATTTAAAGGTAACCTAATAATAGCTTAAACTTTAACACCATTGGGGAGGTATCGAAAAATAATATTACAGCCTCAAAAATCATGTTTACATGAAGAGAGTGTTACCCGCAAGGAGGTTGAAGCATTTGGATAAAACTAGGTCATTTAGCAAATTATTCTCTGCCTCGTAATGTTAGCACTTAAATGAGGGACCCACTTCCATGCATCTATTCCTCACCGCATATAACATTTCTTTGGGACCAATAAGTGCTTCATGGCATAGTTGAGTCATTGTTTGTTGGAAAAGGTTTATTAGAGTGGCTTTGTTGGAGTGGATATCATGCATATTATATGAACCTTTCTGACGATGAAACATCCGACGAAACATTGTCCCGATAGTACTATCGGAAGTGGCCTGTCGGAGAGGAAATTGGTGTTGCATATTATTTTTCTCTGAGGAGTAACGTTCTGAAGGAGAACAATTTGATAGCCATTTGACAAAGTCATTTGATGAGAGATCTGATTTTAGGACTTAGTAGGACTTGCAACTCGCTTATTAAGAAAGATGATTAAAAAATGTACGGCGAAAATTCACAAAAAATAGATGATCATCATAGGTTCTCTTAGGCTAGGTTTGGGATTGCATAGACAAAATGTTAGTTTCTTGTATCAGTGGCAAATCAAGTTAGTAGTGATTAAATCCATTGCCAAAATTTGTATAGGGGGGTACCCACTGGAATCCTCTAAGGTAGATAATTTTAGTGGGTAGTCGTGGGGGAACAACACCTAGGCTCCAAGCACAGTGCACAATCTTGTTCCCCATATGATCGTGGAGACTCCCCCACACACCTGCCACCTCTATCATTCATGATGTTATCACCATCAAACTTTCTTGTTTTTAACCAATTCTTCATTAGACCTTTGCCTTAGCTAAATTCTAGCATTTTCCCTTATCCTTCACCTATGTTTAAAACTTGTGTTTGGTTTCTTCAATTCCTTGATTCTTCAATCCAAATTCAAATCACGTTCTTAGGGGTAGATTCAAGGTTAGTGGGGCATTAAGTAGGGGCGGGTTAAGGGGTTCAATGTTAGTGGGTTAGCAAGAGAGTATTCGAGGTATAGTGCGTTAGGTGTTAGTAGGTTAGGGGTCATAATGGTTAGGTGGTGCACGTGGGAGGTTACAAGTTAGTTGCACAAACTGTGTTGCTTAGGTGCATTGGGTTAGTGAGGTGGCTTAGGTTAGCATGTGTAGAGCATTTTCAAGTAAGGGCACATAGTTATTTTGACAAAATCATGTCGACAATTCCAACAAATGTAGGCATTCAACCATTTAATTATGGGGTTAGGGGTTAGCTATGTGGGTCAGTGATTTGGGGTTACCATGGAATGGGGTGTTAATCGGTAATGGATTATGCATGCATGTTGGAAGTTAAAGACTATGGGTCAGTCATGTATTATCCATTAGGGGTTGTGGGTTACTAGGTTAAACATGCATGGGATAGCAGTGAGGCATCAATGGATTAGTGGTTATGGGTTAGTAGGCTAGGGGTTAAAGTCATTAACAAGCTATACAAGTTAGTGTATTATGTGTTGGGGGGTTATGGATTAATAGGTCACATATGTGTGATTTAGGGGTTAGTAGGTTATAATTCAAAGTCCCTAGAGAGCATGAATCAATGAATTAGACATTAGGGGTCAAACATTTGTAGTTTATGCATACATGTGTTAATATGGTTACGAGGTACAAGTTGATCTTGCGTTGAAAATCATCCTCATGTTTGTTTACATCGATTGAAATTCTTAGGTTGATGTGATAACTCCTCCTTCGTGTCAAAAGTTGTGTGCATGTGCATATAAATAATGAACAAGGGAATATTTTGTGTTTAGGGTCTTGGAGTGGTTTCTACGGATTAAACAAATCCCACATTAGTTGTCAAGTTTTTTCCACAAAAACATCTAAATCCACATTAAAACATTTGTCATAAAGTTAGTTTCAACGAGGGGCTTGAAATTAAGCATAATATACATGGTATGAGGAGGCAGATGGAGCTTTATGTCCACAACTAAAGTGAAAGGATGAATAAGTGTGACAACTAATATACATATATATAGATGTATATGTACACACATACACATCATCATCATCTTTGGCATCTGTGACACCTGAGGGCATGAGTAGAACTCATAATTTGAGGGAGGAGCCTCTTATGATGAGTTCGGACGAGGAGCATTCCCAGTTATACGTACTCGAGGAGAGTTTGGATTGCACTATGATTTGGCATTATGGGGGCCAAGAGCCCTTTCTTTTGGAGAGCTCGTTAGAGGGTCAAAGTTTAGCTACGAAGGAAATGGTTGAGCACCTTCCTTGTGGACCAGCCCGCGAGGAAGCATATGCGTCCATGGATTGGGTAGATAGATACATGATGGACATGGACACACTCTAGGTACAGGTTTAGTCATCATCAGTGGAGTGTTGGATTCAATAGCACATACAGAACACCGAATGATACAAGAGGACACTGAAGTATGTCATAGTATATGTGATTATACATTAGCACATGGTGGTGCACAACAGAGTTTTGGAGTGTTTCCTCTAGTGAGACCTCCTGACAGAGTCATTGAGTATACCATTGGGTCGAGGTTACCCAAGGTTGGTGAGTGGATGGGTGAGCCTCAACGAGCAGTGTATCCCTCGATGATTTATTTTCATCTAGGATATCATCAAGCATGGGACAGGGAGCAGGGTACTCACATGTATGTTCCCAGGTATCATCACGAGTTCGTGGTCATGGCCTAGGGGTTGACCAACGCACTAGTCACATGCCAATCCTTCATGTAGTAGTGGAGGCACCCGTTATTATTATTTGATGCCCTCATTATATGTAGCAGGACATGAGAGGATTACTAAAGCCAATGGGATGAGATAAGGGGCATTGTGGCCATGAAAAAGTTCATCCATTTGGACACTGTGACCAGTGCATTGAGTGCACACAATGAGATCTAGACTTATTCAGATCGATTCACAGAGATTGTAGTTGGCGGAGTAGTGGATGGCATTATATGGTACAAAGATTACACATCGGGGATTTGCTTCATTTGGACTTCGATGGTTATTTGTGGGGCACAATAGCAGTTGGCAGGCATTGGGAGTGGTACACTTCCAATGTCAAGGTGGGATCCTAACATCCATATGAATGATGGATTGTTTTATATGAGGTTGATGACCGCCCAAGTTGAGGCAATGATTGGTCTGGGACATAGTGGGAATGTTGTGAGAGGTGTTGTGGAGTTTTTATTTTCAGTCACGGTACCTGGGATCGAGGATAGTCATGGATTGACAGGTGTTGACTTCACTGAGTTTCCTTCGCTGAGTATGAGGATTCCAAGAGAGGAGAGCAGATTCTTAGCATGGTGGTCAAACGATTGTGATTGGAGGGATGCATCATCAGCACAAGGTTTCCCCTCTGAGGCTGGCATGGGACCCTGGGATTATAGTTGTTGACAAGACGACAACTGACACAAGTGGGATTACCAGTTTGCGTTCTCCGGAGTTTACTCATGGAGTGCGTAGGATTGGTCGCTTGGACGAGTGGTCTCCCGAGGAGTCGACCGCATTTAGCAACTTATGACCACTTGAATTACCAAGGATAGTCAAGCATATTCATTTGATAGCACTGTACAAATCAATATGATGAGCAGAGGGTGATTCACTTCATACATGATAGTTTGGGACTCGGGTGAACTCATCACTTACGGGCAGGTTTGAGAGTTTCTCACGGGGAGGGACTTCCCGAACGTTGCATCAGGACACATGGGGGAGAGTCTGCTTTGGCGGCATAACACATTAGCGAACGAGCTATTGGTGATGACTGACAGAGTTGCAACAGTGATTGGTCTCCTTTATTTTTTGGATGTCAGTAGAGGACAGGTTAAGGCTTATTCCAAATTGTGAGACAAACCTTCTTTTCAGATACCAAGGATCAAGGTTGTTAGTGGATTTGCATATTTGGGTTTCATGGAGATAACTTTGCAAGACATTATTCATGACAATAAGTTCAGTACCTACAGGTATTTTAGTGTGGGATCCTAAGAGAGGAGGATACAAAGTAGGCACTTTGGTCTGATGGTTACTACGAGAGTGTTGTCGCGACAACATGGTGGTCCTTTTCGAAAATCGGTTTGGGACTCTGGTATAATTGTCAGTTTTAGCTTGGTTCAGTCGATGAAGTGTAAGGTTGTGATGGCATTGCTTGAGGACAAGCAACCTCGGGAAGGGAGGACTGTAATGTCCATTTCCCAGTGATGACTCTAGGAAGAGCAACTCAGTAGCCTATATTGATTCTCATAGGCTATCGTCGGAAGAAAAAGGGAATAAAAAAATTATTTAGTGTCATTGACATAAAATCATAAGTTGAAAGTGGCATTAAGCAATAAAGTGGAAAAACGTGAATGAGTGACTTAAAAGAATAATTAAAGATAAAGTTTAAGAAAAGTCACTTAATTAATTAAAGTGAACGTGGAATTAAATGAGAAAAGGGAGAAAAAGGTGTTTTAAGTGACTTAAATGATTATTAAGATAAAACTTAGGAAAAGTCACTTTACTAATCAAAGTGAATGTGAAATTAGAAGCAAAAGGGTGTTTTAAGTGACTTACGTGATTATTAAGTCAAAACTTAGGGAAAAGTCACTTAATCAATAAAGTGAACTAAAAATTAGACGAGGAGGGGACTATAAAAGAGAAAAGTCGATCTAATTCACCATTATGCATGAGTTAAGTTGAGAATTAGACCTCAGAGGAGAAGTCAAGCGACTTTCTTCATGTTTTGTGGATTTATGGAGGAAACCACCAACTTTGATAGATTTTGGTGTTGAGAGACACACCCTAGTCCATCGGAAGAGTCACACAGATTCTTCATCTAGATTCAGAGTACAGGATTGGATCCTTCCTTAAGGATTCACTTCATTTATAGGTTCAGGTTAATATTGATTCATATCATAGATAAAGTGTAGATTTATCTTGGCAGAGTATTATGGAGTACATGCAGGGTATCCTTCTTGCATGCAGGAGATCCAAGCTATATCCTTCTTGCATGCAACAGATCCGAATTGCATGAGTTGTATAGGAAGAGGGCGACCTAGTGGGAACCAATTTCAACATATTCTAAGGAGCATAGCTATCAAATCTCAGTTTTTCGTTGGTTCCGACAGTTGCATGCAACATTCCTTCCATGCATGCAGTAGATATGACTTGCATGTTGCAGATCGGTCGATGCATGTTATGGATCGGTATTTTACTTGTCTTCCTTGGTATTGTAGCATAGTTTTATCTCTGTTACAATCTAACTGAGGCATTATGAGATTGATTTCAAGTATTTCCATGTTACAATCTAACGAAGGGGTTGATTTGGTGGATGAAAACAAATTAAAAATTGTGTATGAGGATGACAGTTCACATGAGTCCCATCATTGCATGGTATCATCTAGCAATTCAAATGATGTTGATGATGAACTTTGCTACCAACTGAGTTTAGAATGTTGGTCATCATTAACAACAATAGAGACTCCATCATCTTTGGCAGTTGTGACACCCGAGGGCATGAGTAGCACTCATGATTTGAGGGAGGAGCCTCTCATGATGAGTCCAAACGAGGAGCATTATGAGTTGCAGGTACTCGACGAGATTTTGGATTGCACTTTGATTTGGCATTACGGGGGTTGGGAGCCCTTTATTTTGGAGAGCTCATTAGAGGCTCAAAGTTTAGCTACGAAGCAGATGCTTGAGTGCCTTTCTTGTGGACTAACCCGCGAGGAAGCATATGCATCCATGGATTCAGTAGACATGTACATGATGGACATGGACACACTCTGGGGTACAGGTTAAGTCATCATCAATGGAGTGTTGGATTCAGTGGAAAATATAGGGCACCAAATGGTACAGAAGGAGACAGGAGTATGTCACAGTATACAAGATTTTACATTGGCACATGGTGGTGCATAACAGAGTTTTGGAGTGTTTCCTCTAGGGAGACCTCTTGAGAGAGTCATCGAGTATACCATTGGGATGAGGTTATCGAGGGTCAGTGAGTGGATGGGTTAGCCTCAATGAGCAATGTATCCCTTGATGATTGATTTTCATCTGGGATATCATCAGGACTGGGACAGGGAGTAGGATACTCACAGGTCTGTTCTCGGGTATCATCATGAGTTCATGGTCATGCCCTTGGGGTTGACCAATGCATTAGACACCTACCAGTCCTTCATCCAGTGGCAGAGGCACCTGTCATTATTATTTGATGCCCTCATTGTATGCAGCAAGACAAGAGAGGATTACTGGAGCCAGTGGCATGAGATAGGGGGCATTGTGGCCGTGACAGAGTTCATCCAGTTGAACTCTCTAATCAGTGCATTGAGTGCACAGGATGAGATCCAGACTTATTTGGATCAGTTCACAGATATTGCAGCTGGCAGAGTAGTGGATGGCATTATATGTTACAAAGATTACACATCGGGGATTTGTCTCATTTGGACTCCGATGGTTATTGGTGGGCACAGACGCAGTCGGCATGCATTGGGAGTGGTGAAATTCCAATGTTGAGGTGGGATCCTGACATTCATCAAAGTGAGGAATTGTTTCATATGAGGTCGATGATCGACCGAGTTGAGGCATTTATTGGTCTAGGTCATGGTGGGAATGTTGTGAGAGGATTTATGGATTTTTGTTTTTCCCTCATGATGCCAAGGATCGAGGATAGTCATGGATTGACAGGTGTTGACTTCACTGAGGTGCCTTGGTTGAGTATGGTCCATGATAGAGGACTCCAGGAGAGGAGTGCACAGTCTGAGTGTTTCCTCCAGGGAGACCTCCTGACAGAGTCATTGAGTATATCATTATGTTGAGGTTACCTAGGGTCAGTGAGTGGATGGATGAGCCTCAACGAGCAATGTATCCCTCAATGATTGATTTTCATCTAGGATATCATCAGGCTTGGGACATGGAGAAAGGTACTCACAAGTTTGTTCCTTGGTATCATCATGAGTTTGTGGTCATGCCCTTGGGGTTGACCAATGCACGAGTCACCTGCCATTCCTTCATGCAGTGGTGGAGGAACTTGTTACTATTCTTTGATGCCCTCGTTGTATGAAGCTGGACATGAAAGGATTATTGGAGCCAGTGGGATGAGATAGGGAGAATTGTGGTTGTGACAAAGTTCATCCATTTGGACTCTGTGGTCAGTGCGTTGAGTGCACAAGATGAGATCTGGACTTATTCGGATCGGTTCACAGAGATTGCAGTTGGCGGAGTAGTGGATGGAATTATATGTTATAGAGATTACACATCAAGGATTTGTCTCATTTGGAATCTGATGGTTATTGGTGGGGCACAACAACAATCATCGGGTATTGGGAGTGGTGGAATTCTAATGTTGAGGTGGGATCTTTGCATTCATCCAAGTGATGGATTGTTTTAGATGAGGTTGACAACCGACCGAGTTGAGGCAGTGATTGGTCTGGGTCATGGTGGGAATGTTGTGAGAGGAGTTGTGGAGTTTTTCTTTTCCCTCACGATACCAAGGATCAAGGATAGTCATGGATTGATAGGCATTGACTTCATTGAGGTGCCTTGGCTGAGTACGGTCCATGATAAAGGATTCCAGGAGAGAAGAGCATAGTCTGAGAATGATGGTCAAATGATTGTGATCTGAGGGATGCATCATCAACCCAAGGATTCCCCTCCGAGGCTGGCATGGGTCCCTGGGATTGCAGTTGTTGACAGGGCAACAACTGACAAAGGTGGGATTACCAGTTTGTGTTCTCTAGAGTTTACTCTTGGAGTGCGTAGGATTGGTCGCTTGGAGGATTTGTCTCTTGAGGAGTCGGTCACGTTTCAACAGCTTATGATCGCTTGGCTTACCAGGGGTAGTCAAGCATATTTGTGTGATAACACCATACAGATTAGTATGGTGAGCAAAGGGTGCTTCACTTCA
Source organism: Picea sitchensis (assembly GCA_010110895.2). Lineage (NCBI taxonomy): Eukaryota > Viridiplantae > Streptophyta > Pinopsida > Pinales > Pinaceae > Picea > Picea sitchensis. The sequence goes on from SNQJ01S0032283.1 coordinate 23,176, forward strand.
TATAGGATAGTTTGGGACCCGGGTGACTTCATCACTTATGGGCAGGTTTGAGAGTTTCTCCCAGGGAAGGACTTCACGGACATTGCGTCATGACACATGGGGGAGAGTCTGCTTTGGTGACAGAGCACATTGGTCGACAAGTTATTGGTGATTACTGACAGAGTTGTGACAATGATTGGTTTGCTTTATTTTTGGGATGCCAATAGAGAACAGGTTAAGACTTATTCCAAACGGTGATACAAACCTTATTTTTAGATACCATGATCGAGGTTGTTAGTGGATTTGCTTATTTGGGTTTCATGGAGATACCTTTGCAGGACATGATTCATGATCGTAAGATTAGGCCCTACAGGTATTTCAGTGTGGGATCCCAAGAGAGGAGGATGCAGACTAGGCACATTGGTCCGATGGTTGTTACCAAAGTGGTGTCGCGACAACATGGTGGTCCTTTCTAGAAATCGATTTGGGACCCTTGTATCATTGTTAGTTTCAACTTCGCTCAGTCGATGGAGTGTCAACTTTGGATGGCATTGGTTGAGGACAATCAATCTCGGGAAGGGAGGACTGTAATGTCTCTTTCCGAATAATGACTCCAGGAGGAGCAAATCAATAGCCTATACTGGTTCTCATAGGCTATAGCCGGGAGAAAAAGGGAATAAAAGAATTATTTAGTGTCATTTACCAGAAAAGCCTAAATTGAAAGTCACATTAAATAATAAAGTTGAAAAAGATGTTTGGGTGACTTAAGAGAATAATTAAAGATAAAACATAGGAAAAGTCACTTAATTAATTAAAATGGACGTAGAATTAGATGAGAAAAAGGAGAAAAAGGTGTTTTAAGTGACTTAAATGATTATGAAGATAAAACTTAGGAAAAGTCACTTAATTAATCAAAGCGAATGTGAAATTAGAAGCAAATAGGTGTTTTAAGTGACTTAAGTGATTATTAAGTCAAAACTTAGGGAAAAATCACTTAATTAATAAAGTGAACGAGAAATTAGATGGGGAGGGGAGTATAAAGGAGAAAAGTTAATCTAATTCACCATTATGCATGAGTTGAGTTGAGAATTAGACCTCAGAGGAGAAGTCACACAACTTTCTTCATGTTTTGTGGATTTCTGGTGGAAACCACCACCATTGATAGATTTCGGTGATGAGAGACACACCCTAGTCCATCGGAAGAATCACTTATATTCTTCATCAAGATTCAAAGTACACGATTGGATCCTTCCTTAAGGATTCACTTCATTTACAGGTTCAGGTTCAGGTTCAGGCATATTCAAATCAGAGATATAACGTGGATTTAACTTGACAACATATTCTGGAGTGCATGCAGCATATCTTTCTTACATGCAACAGATCTGAGTTATATCCTTCTTGCATGCAACAGATCCAAGCTATATCCTTCTTGCATTCAACATATCTGAGCTATATCCTTCTTGCATGCAACAAATCCAAGCTTATTGCAGCATATCCGAGTTATATCCTTCTTGCATGTCGCAGATTCGAGATTATTGCAGCAGATCTGAGCCATATCCTTCTTGCCTGTAGCAGATCCGAGCTATATCCTTCTTGCATGCAACAGATCAGAGATATATCCTTCTTGCATGCAACAGATCAGAGATATATCCTTCTTGCATGCAACATATCATATTTGTGTGTGTTGTTTAGGGAGAGGGCAACCTGGTGGGAACATATCTTCAGATTTTGGGGAGCATACCTATCATATCTGAGTTTTCCGTTGGTTCCAACAGTTGCATGCAACATTCCTTCCATGCATGCAGTAAATTCGACTTGCATGTTGCAGATCGGTCGATGCATGTTATAGATCGATATTATACTTGTCTTCCTTGGTATTGTAGGATAGTTTTATCTCTATTACAATATAACCGAGGCATTCTAAGATTGATTTCAAGTATTTCCATGTATTAACATTTGTTGTTATTTAATATAATGCAATGAGTTATTTATGGATCTAACAATGTCATGCATGCTACGCACAAAAACATAAAACTAAACAAACACATCTAAAAACCCAAGAAACGCATACAGAAACCCCCAGAGTATTAGATTTGCAGCAGAACATCCAATAGTAGCAGTAAATATCCAGATCCAAGGACAAGGTATATTTCATTACTACCACAAGGACAAAATTTTCAATTGATTTTCCAAGTGTCATGATAAAAGATTAAGGGATATCTTTGTTGATGTTTTGGTAGTTGTGGGAGGTATTTCCTCCTGGACAACTTTTCTTAGATAAGAAGAATATTTCAAGAAGTCAAAGGAAGACCATTGAACAGTTGAAGAACACCCCGGGAAATAATAAAGTAAAATAGAAGACCAGAGAAGAGAAGTCGACCCACAAAAAATAATAATAAAGTGGAAATATAATTTCCAGGAAGAGAAGTCAACCCACAAAAATAATAAAACCCAGAATAAGAGGTCGACCCCAGACATGCACCCAGATTAGTATAAATACAAATCTGGGTCAATTCATTTGCACAATCAGGCAGTTCTCCTTCTGTAGTGCGCACTAAGTAGTTGCAGCTACAGTTGGAGTTTCACTATTTCTGGTTTTTTGTTCTCCTGGAGAGTGCGCCCCACTTGGGAAAGGATATTCTTGGTGGCTCTCGGTGGTTTATCTTGTGTGCTACCTTTGGAGGAGTTGTGCTAAGGTTGTGTGGTGCTGCCCGGTTGCTTCATGCCATTTTTTATAATAGTTACAGCTGTAGTTACCAGTTACCAATGGAGCTAACTCTGTGTTGTCGGTTCTAGTGATGTGCCTACCTTGGTGCCATCTCCGTGGTGTGCTCTCTTGGTACTAGTTTTATGGTGCTGCTCAGTTGTCAACCCTCACTAGGGTTTGACAAGAAGAAGAGATAAGTATTTGGTTCTTTATTGTTGGTTTTCTCTTGTGATTAGAGCATGTTCATGGTTGTATTGGAATATTCTCTCTAAGAAAAGTTGGCTAGGGTTTTCCCACAATAAATCTTTGTGTCTTCTTGTGCTTGTTTATCTCTTGCTTATATATTTCAGTATATGATTATTGAATGTTAAAAGAAGAAACAAATGTTATGGAAAATCTAATTTTAATTAAACTAATGAAAATATAACATGGAATCAAAGCGAGGTTTCGTTCAAAACAGTCTAATTGCTAGAAGGAAGATCATGAGATTTGCCACACTACTGAGATTTGTCGTTGCACAGTTTTCTTTGTCAAGCTCATTGAGCACTTGTTATAAAGTCGATTGGGACAAATTCCACCACTGATCAACTCGCCCTACTCTAGCGCACCTATTTCACTTCTTAGATTGACTTTCCGTCAAAATTAAATTCGCAAGGTTTTAGGCTTGTTGACATTTTCCTAGACATTCAACCTTCTTATTCATATTTCTAAATTTTTCTTATTGATGTAAAGTCTCATATTAGAAGACAAAGTTGGATGGTGTACTTGTATATAAGATGAGGGTGTTTGCAGGATACGTACACTTGGCAAAAGGACATTTATCCAAGCAGTGATAGTAAATCCAAAAGCAATCTTAGATCTAGTGCACTCAGAGGAAGCCCAAGAGTTGGAGGCAACAATGACGATGTCTTCTACAATATAGAACATCTCAAATGGGAGAACAACAACTAGACTCCAGGTTTGCATATCAGGTTTGATATTTTATATTGTTGTAGCCTAAATAAGTGTTGTAACTAGAATAACAGTCTTTCGAGTTCTATTAGTGCTAATGCTATCAAATGTTTAGTAACACTTGAATATTGTTGGTATGATAATCATTAAGTAAAAGCTCATTGTTCAGTATTAATGATGCACTTGTTTAAAAGATAAATTGATCTCCTCTAGGAGATGTTCTTGGTTGTTGACCTTGTTTTAGGTAGGTTATCTTGTAAATTTTATGGAAGTTACCATGGAGATGTTATTGTTCTTGTTTCTTGTTTTGGGCAGGAGGAATGATTGGTCACAACACTGGAAGAGTGTTGTTCTTATTTCTTATTATTGTATTTTTGTTTTGGCTCTTGTTCCAAGCAGGTCACAAGTGATAACCCTGAGAAGGAGCTACTATGACGATTGTTCTCATTCTTGTTTTTATTATTGTTCATGTTATAATAATATTATTCTTGTATGTTTTTTTTCTCTTGTTGTTGCTCTTGTTCCGGGAAGGTCAGAGGTGATAGGTCTAAGAGGGAGCTATAATGATGGTTGCAAGAGGCAACATATTAGATGGTCTCTAACTAAGACATGGAGCAGACTATCCAGACATAGATTTGTGTACATTATCGTACACATCCCTGTAATGAATGAGAAGAGGATGAAGTCATAACCTTCTAGCGAGAAGGAAACTTTTGTATCTCATATAGAGATTGGTTGTAAGGAGCAGAAGGCTCCAAAGATGATCGTACAGATCCCTCTAGTTTAGTTGATCACTCTTTAGATCATTGGGAAGAGTTAGTAGAGCCAGAAGGGCCTACCCATAATCGTCGCAATAACCAGGAAGAGACCAACATGGTCCTGTGATACTTTGTAGGATGCAAAGATGATACAAATATATGGCATTGATGACCCATATCATGAGGAGGAGTAGATGGCTCCACCAGTGGTGAGGCAGGCTACCCCACCAAGTACCATCGTAGAAGGATTTAGAGTTTAGAGGGAGTCAACCCTCAGGATTCAGTAGGGAGGAGCAACCTCCCCAGGACAATTCATAAGAGATCAGACTTCAAAGCAGATGAATTTGAATATTATATAGACTCATAGGTAGTCAAGCTTCAAAGGGAGCATGCAGACTCAGAGTGAGCCTGATCTCATAAAGAGTCAGTGGTGTATTCCTCCTCAGATTAAAATGGGAGAGAGAGACGTCTTCCAAGATTGACATACATGTTCCATGAGTTGAGAAGGCTATATCAAAGCTTCAAAGGCTTTGAGGAGATATGAGACCTCCTGGGAGGATTCCCTTGTTTCAGTGACAGAGGAGGAAGCTAGTTAGAAGAACTAGGATATGGACTTTTCCTTGGTTCTGATACCAGAAGGGAAGTCAATGGTGACTTCCAAGTTGATCTACAAGATCAAGCATGCTGCAAATGGCAACATAGAGAAGTACAAAGTGAGATTTGTGGCTAGAAGATTCTCCCAGAAAGAGGGAGAAGATTATGACAAGACACTTGCTCTAGTATATAGAAGAAGTGTACATAGAGAAGCCACAAGATACATGAGAAGGAGTCTCATGTCGGCAGATTGAAGAAGGCTTTGTACATGCTTAAGCAGGCACCCAGGGTAGGATATGCCAGACATTTATTTTGATGAGCTTGGGAATGGTTGCCCCTTGATATTTGATGACTTGTTTCTTACAGGGGATGCGAAGCTCATTGATGGGTGCAAGAGGAAACTCACTTTAGAGTTCAAAATGAAGGATCTGGATTTAATGGGATTGGAGGTGTGGCAGATACCAGATGATATTTTCCTTAGCGAAGGAAAATATACAGTTGAGATCCTGCAGAGATTTAGGATGATGGATTGCAAGTCCATGGCCACACCGATGGTTATGAATCTGAAGCTCTTGAGTGATTCATCTTCAAATTTGGTGGATCCCACGATGTACTAAAAATTGATC
>SNQJ01S0032283.1:31867-57712 GCA_010110895.2 Picea sitchensis
TGTGGGAGGTATTCCCTCCTGGACAACTTTTCTTAGATAAGAAGAAGATTTCAAGAAGTCAAAGGAAGACCATTGAACAGTTGAAGAACACCCCGAAAAATAATAAAGTAAAATAGAAGACCACATAAGAGAAGTCGACCCACAAGAAATAATAATAAAATGGAAATATAATTTCCAGGAAGAGAAGTCGGCCCACAGAAATAATAAGACCCAAAATAAGAAGTCGGCCCCAAATAGGCGCCCAGATTAGTATAAATAAAAATCTGGGTCAATTCATATGCACAGTTAGGCAATTCTCCTTCTGCAATGCGCAATAGGTAGTTGCAACTGCAGTTTCGCTATTTCTGGTTTCTGGTTCTCTTGGAGAGTGAGCCCCACTTGGAGAAGGATATTATTGGTGGCTCTTGGTGGTTTCTCTTGTGTGCTACCTATGAAGGAGTTGCGTTAAGGTTGTCTGGTGCTGCTCAATTACTTCGTGCCAGTTGTCGTAGCAGTTACAGTTGCAGTTACCAATGGTGTCAGCTCTGTGGTGTGTTATCTTGGTACCAATTCTGTGGTGTTGCTCAGTTGTCAACCCTCGTTAGGGTTTGACAAGACGAAGAGATAAGTATTTGGTTCTTCATTGTTGGTTTTCTCTTATGATTAGAGCATGTTCATGGTTGTATTGGAATATTCTCTCTAAGAAAAGTTGGTTGGGTTTTTCCCCAAGTTTGGGGTTTTCCAAGGATAAATCTTTGTGTCTTCTTGTGCTTGTTTATCTATTGCTTATATATTTCGGTATATGATTATTGGATGTTAAAAGAAGATAAAAATGCTATGGTAAATCTAATGTTAACTAAACTAATGAAAATCTAACAATATTCTAAGGTAGCTTCATGATCAATGACTAAGGTCAAAAGTTTTATTGTTGTGCCTTGGGACGCTAGTCTATCTGCTTCGAAATTGTTGCTTCTTAAAACACAAAAGTAAATTATATTGTGGAATATGTTGGTAAGATGTGTGATCCTACTTAGAATCAATGCCAACTTGACATCTGATGAGATGGAACCTTTAATCAAATGCTTGAGGATTATCAATGAATACCCTATCATGACGAATCTTTGTGTGTTGTGGGTTTTAACAATTTTCAATCCTTCGAATAATCCATAAGCTTATTTCATATTGTTAGAAAAGAGGCCCAGGTTCTAAGAAAAAGTTGCTACTTTATTTACTCTAGGGTTATAAATAACCCTCCCTTGATTATATTTTGAGGCACCATCAAAAAATAAAATGTAAGAAGTCTGTTAAGATCTCTAGAGATGAAATTCTTCTAAGGTCATATGTAGTTACCAACTTGGTCTCTTGAAAGTTGGTATCCCTGGAAATCTAGAAACATGATTATTCATACCAAATTGATCCAACATATCTCTTCATCATGATCTAGCATTTGATTTGGGGTAAGATGTAACCCTTTGTTATTGAGATATTATGCTAATAAGGCAATAACTCTACTTTCCAGTAATCCAGGCTTGGAAGGTTTTTGCTTAAAACTTGCCCAGTTTCTGACAACCACACTTTCCAACAAATATATTTTGCGAGGGCTATCGATATTCGCTTCAATAGTGGCTTGTTTTGGAGAGTCCTCTTGTGCATGAGTCCCCATTTACCAAAAAGGTTCCTCCAAGAATCTAGCCTTCAAAAATGATGCTTGATCCCTTTCAAAGCCAACAACTAGACTTTGAGATGAAAGGACACTCGAGGAATAAACGTGCGGTAGTTTTAACATCCTCCATACATAAGATTCATCTATAAGGACCATTAATTCCTCTCTTTGCTAGATTTTTTGTAGATAGAATCTTCCCATGTACCAAGGTCTAACAACAAATCTTAATTTTGTGAATCTTGTTTGGGTGTCATATCTTATTCCAAGTAGGGGACCTAGAAAGAAGGGTTGTTTCTGCTAACCGAGCTTCATATCCCTTCTTCACTGTAAAAATGGATGATCTCCACCCCCGTTGATCTATAGAAGAACACCTTCTAGGTTCACAAACTTTAATAATGGTAGCTAGCTAAGAACCTAAATGAGAAATCTCAAGGGTCATAGGGCCAAAGTCCTATCCATTCCACCATCCATCGAAAGATCAATCCGAGATATCATAGAGAGAATTTTTCCCTTGTGAGTCCAACCAATCTTCCAGGGGATGAAGTTGTTGGATTTGTATTAGTGGTTGATTGCCCATTTTACTATCACTTTGTAGCTCTATATGCTTCCCATTCCCTGTAACCCAAAATAAAAAGGGTTGTAATGAAGGAATGGCAGCTTTGATTGGTTTCCAAATAGGAGAACCTTCTCTAGAAGGGTGTGGTGAGTTCAAACACCTTTTCCTTGTACTAGTGAAATATAATTTAACTATGAATCTCTTCCACCAATCATATTTCCCAATAACCAGACACCACAATACTCTCATAGGTAGATTCATAAAACCAATGTCCTTAATTCCCAAGCCACCATGTTCCTTTGGTGCTCTAACTATATGCCAACTAACTAAATAATACCTCTTGTTATTAGTTTTACCACCTTGCCATAAGAACTTCCCAGGTTTCTTGAGCAATATGTTGTTTTATCCCTATAGGATCTAAAAGAGTTGAATATTGAAAGACTGGAAAGGTTGAGAGCGCATATTTAATAAGTACTAAATGTCTCGAGGGATTCAACCAATGAACTCCCCATTGAGCAAATTTAGCTTTGATTTTTCTTATGACCCACTGCCACGTGTTAGAGGAAGAAGAACAAATACAAATGGGCATACCCAAGTCCTTGAAAGAAGACCAAACATCCTTAAAAGGAAATTATAAAATGCTAGAAAGAACAACATGAAAATTATGGCTCACATTCCACACATATATTTGACTTTTATTGTGATTGATATACCCTCCAGATGCTTGAGTAAACAATTCTCGAGTATTCTTGAACCTTATGGCAATAATGGTTGACGCTCCACCTAAAAGCAGAGTGTCATCTCTTCCACCAATCATATTTCCCAATAACCAGGCACCACAATAGCTTGTCTCTGATAGGTAGATTCATAAAAGCAGGGTCCTTAATTCCCAAGCCACCATGTTCCTTTGGTGCTCTAACTATATGCCAACTAACTAAATGATACCTCTTGCTATTAGTTTTACCACCTTGCCATAAGAACTTCCAGGTTTCTTGAGCAATCTGTTGTTTTATCCCTATAGGAGCTAAAAGAGTTGAATATTGAAAGACTGGAAAGGTTGAGAGCGCATATTTAATAAGTACTAAATGTCTTGAGGGATTCAACCAATGCACACCCCATTGAGAAAATTTAGCTTTGATTTTTCTTTGACCCGCTACCACATGTTAGAGGAAGAAGAACAAATACAAATGGGCATACCCAAGTCCTTGAAAGAAGACCAAACATCCTTAAAAGGAAATTGTAAAATGCTAGAAAGAACAACATGAAAATTATGGCTCACATTCCACACATATATTTGACTTTTATTGTGATTGATATACCCTCCAGATGCTTGAGTAAACAATTCTAGAGTATTCTTGAACCTTATGGCAATAATGGTTGATGCTCTACCTAAAAGCAGAGTGTCATCCATAAACTGGGAGTGCTTAATGCTTTTGACGCCTCTAATAATTTATATTCTTGCAAGTTCACCATTGATTAATTCAACTTCCAATAATCTGTTGAGTGATTAAACCATAATAATATACAACTGAGTAGATAATGGGCATCCTTGTCTGAGCCCCCTGCTTGCCTTGAAAAAACTTGAGGGATGCCCATTAACAAGAGGAGATATCCAAGGATGATTGATGCACGAGGAAATCCATTAGATAAAGTTAGGGCATAATCTGAACTTGTGAAGAGCATCCAAAAGAAAAGAGTGGTGAACGTTGTCAAAAACATTTTCCATTCAATATTTATAATTGTGCCTTTGTCTCCTTTAACCCTACTCAAGTGAATTGCTTCTTGAACAAAAATAATATTGTCCAATGTCTGCCTATTTTCCATGAACCCCCCTTGGTTCATGATTTTGGGAAGCAACTGCTTGAGCCTGTTTGCAAGGATTTTGGTCATAATTTTGCAGGAGGCATTGCATAAAGAGATAGGTCTAAACTATGAAAATGATGAGGGATTCTCTTCCTTTGGAATGAGGGTGAAGAAGGAGGAATTGGTGGCCTTCCTATTCAAAAAGATTTTTGAACATATTGAATCATCTTAATTAAATGGATGGCAAATCCATATAGACCAGGGGAAAGATCCCAAACAATATTGTGTATTTCCTATTTAGTCACCTTCTGCATAAGTAGGTTGTTCTCCTCACCATAAATAACAGAGGGAATATTTTCCAACAAAGTTGTCATTACTTCAGGCGGAGCTCCTTCCTTTTTTGAGTAAAGGTCGAAGGTTGCCTCCTCAATTTTTTCAAAAGAGTTGAGAGATTCTCCATTAGGATCATAAATCTATTTGACATTATGTTTCCAGAGTTTGGCTCTTGTATGTTTATGAAAAAAACCGTATTTCTATCCCATGCCACTAGCCATAAGTTGCTTGATTTGAGTCTCCATTTCATTTCCTTAGCTCATAGGGATTTCTAATATTGTTGGAAGACCTATCTCTCTATTGATGGCGACTCTTGAGTGACCTGTTCCTGCTTTACTCTGGTTTGACTTCTCTCAAGTTTCTCTTTATTTTATTAAGCTTCCTTCTCCGGGGAAGTATAAGAAGTTTTGGTCCAAGAATCTATCTAGTCTAGCTACGATGTGTCCAGATCCATTTCACTCGTTAATCCAAGTGTATCTTCCTCTATTAGGTTTGATGTCTACTAAATCCCATAAGGTAATTAGATACTCCATCCGATCTATGAGAGGATCTCTAACAATGTTGCCCCCACTTTTCTCTTTTTCTTCGAGGGTGATATTTAAGTCTCTCGCCACAATGCTTCGAACCCAGTAATCCATCCCTTTCAAAGCTTCTAGAGAGTCACAACAATTTACTTTTTCATAACATAAAGTAGACATATATACATCAATAAAATTAAATACCTCACCTATGAAAGAGTGCTCGAGACTAGTAAGTAGCCAATGCAAGGATTGATGACTGAAAATTAGCTACCAATAAGTACCATTCCAAATTGTGCATATTCCTCCCGAGGCTGCTCTGGTGCTTACCTCATGACCCCCACTATTTTTCCATATTTTTTTACACTTCTTTAACGCTTCATTCATCTCAAGCTTTGTCTCCTAGAGTTGAAGGACTAAGGTTTTTTCTTGTTTGACTAAATCCAATATAGATTCATTTTTTTCCATACTTTCCAGTCCCCTACGATTCCAAGAGACAACAATCATCATTTACCTGATGATTTTTGGATTCCACGTATAGGTGGATTCAACCTGCTTTGGTTTCTTGTGGTTGTTTCTCCCATGTAATTTTTGAGAATTTGTGGCTTCCTACCTATCCTCTCCTCTCTTTTTTCTCTTTGTGGCTTCCTACCTATCCTCTTACAAGGTTTTCCTTCTATATCTTGCTCTTTCCTTTCATCCTCAGATAAAACCTCTTGAAAAGAAATATAACTCTGATGGCTATGGCCCAAACCCGTAGTGGAAGTATATTTTTTTGGGGATGGTGAATAATCTTCCTCCTACTATGGGATATTACTATTAACTATTTGAGAGGTCGTGTGATCCAGGTGGATCCGAGAATGCTAAAAAATGGATAGTCTCAAATGCTTATGAAAATGATTCCATTGTGTAGAGCTCGACGAGATTTTTCCAATGCAATTTTAACGGCCTCAAACATAAGTCATATGAGGAAGTTATGGCCTTTTGAAGTTTGACAAAAATAGGGCAAAAATGTCAAAGGACAGGCTGCCACGTGGCAATACAGATGGTACAAACATGTGACATGACAACATCACAGATGGACATGTGGCATCACCAAAGGATGACACGTGGAATTTACGAACACTGTATGGATGACACGTGGCATCACTGAAAGGATGACACATGATAGTACAAAATAATGACGTGGAAGTACACACGACACGCGGCAAGATGACACATGGCAATATGATATGTGATGTGGTAGGTACGATGGTGACATAGCATGCTAACAAGGCATGTGACAAGTGGTGTACAGTGACAATGATGTGGATCAATCAGAGTTTTCCATGTGGAATCCTCCAATTGGCCCATGTTGGCTAAGCATCCAAAAGTTTGTTCGGGCTTAGCAAGATTCGAACCTGTAACCTCCGGCTTGCAAATCGACAACGCTAACCAACCGAGCTATGAGTGCACTTGTTATGGCATATGGCAATACATATATTTATGTTGTATTGTTTATTCGAACAATGCAACCAAATAGTAAATGGGGTCGGGTGGGTTTGAACCACCAACTCCCATTATAAAACCCCTATGCCTTCACCATAGCATGGGGGAAATGTGCGCCCATGCTTAAGTCACGAGGCTTACTACTTTTGTATGGAGTTTGTGTAATGTTATGTATAAGAGCTTCTATGTATTAAGAGGTGGCTTATTACATAGAAAGACCTACGTTAATTCTTTTATGCAAGGGGGTTTTTCATTTGTGTAATTTTGGGAAAAAGGGATTTTTGTAAAAGCTTTTGTGGAGAAGCGTGTCAAGTCGCCACTAACTCGAAGCGAGTTAATTTGGGTAGGCTGTAGAAGAAGAAGAGGAAGAAATTTTAACGTCCACGAGGCTAACAATAACCTATGGGACAGACTGCCTCATACACTGATTTTTGCATTTCAGTCCTTTTCCTGTTCAGCTTGATGATGAGCTCTCCCACTTTCTCCACAGTCCCCTCGTTGAATAAATTATTCCAAGAGTTAGTTGTTAAAATACTCACATAATTGTCCCTGCTGTCTTTGAAAGCTTCACACTCTAAAATGAAATGATTTTTTGTTTCCACTTTTATGGAGTTGCAAAACATACACACCCTTTCTTCCCAAGCTTCCTTTGGTCTTTTCCAACGCCCAGTTTCAAACAGAGTTGATGGGAATTAGTTCTTAATTGGGCAATAAGCATTTTGGCTCTCCAAGATATATTGGCCCCTATGTATGCTTTTTGATGGTGGTTGTAAGTGGGGTTAAACTCTTCAATGTAATATTTTTTCTTTCTCCTTAGCCCTTTATCCCAGGATCACTTGTGGAACTTATCAATAACAAAAGCCTTTATCTCTTTACTGTTTGTAGGGCACCTGTTCAAGTGAATATCCCATTTACTAAACCATTTAATATTTTTCCAGATTCTAATCATTGTCTCAATCAGTGTGGTGGTGCTCAATGCCATGGATGTGTCAACAAAACCTCTGTGCAAATCCTTTGTGTGTTGGTGTGTCTCAACAAATCTCAATCTGAATATCTCTTCCTGTGTCTTCTCAATTTGCTTCTATTGGCAGAGTCCAGGATGTCTTCGCCTACACTTCACAACCATAGAGAACCATAAGGATGCTAAAAGCCCAAAGAGAGAGTGCATAGTCTTCCAATCCCATAGCTTTGCCTCTATGCACCTATTTTGGAAATCATATAATGCTTTCCAATATCCCAAACTTTTCATGAAGAGTGTTGCCTTCAAAGTAGAACTTATGTTGTTATGTTTTTGTTTTCTTTCTTTGAGAGAGAAAACTACCACTTAAGATCTTTGCTAGTATTTGACTTGCATCCCAACTGTGCACAAAAGTGTTGAGGAAATTAAGTGTTCTTGCAACACAATAGCAGATTTAGCAATCAAAATAAAGGTCATTTGCATACAAAAGAAGCCTTATCACAAACTTACCCAAAGAGCACCATCACCTGTGAGTTTAACCACTCTTTAAGTTTGTCTATATATAAACCAAAGGGTAGGGGACAATGGGCACCCTTATGACCCTATATCCTCCTAAAACTTCGAGATACCAATGACGTTGATTTTGACTTTAACCTCCTCATATACCCTATGGACATATTTTCTAAGATACATAGGAACCCCAAGTTTCTCAGTTCTATGCCAAAGCTTCTCTCTAGGGACCAAGTCAAAAGCTTTTTTGAAATGGAAACAAAGCAAGAAAAGACTTCCTCTTTTTTTCTCCCATTTTCAATGATGTGCCTTAGAGTTATCACAGTGATCAATGGTTGAGTGTTTAGGTCTGAAACCTACTTTCCCTTTGGCGCACTTATCTATTTCTTCCGCCCACCAGTTGATTCTATTTTCTAGCATGCTTCCGAATAATTTTGTGAACAAGGGTTTATCATTATAGTCCTATGTGTTGGAGGATTGTTGACATCCCCACTCTTGAAAGCGGTATTGCTAGACTCGTTGTCCAATCTATTGGGAATATCTGTTGAATGATGTTGTTGAAAATTTTCATAATGTGAGGAACAAGAGTTTTTGAACCCCACTTAGATATTCTTGGAATTACGACTAAATCTTTTACTTTTCAACTAACTTTTTTGATACCCACCTCAATTTTTTTGCACGGTGAAGAGCTTAGTTGTAGTGTTGACCAAGGGAGAGGGGTACACCTTAGGATATTTCTCATAAAACTGCTTTGCATACTCAAACCATTAATAAGTTGTGATATTATTTTCAATTAGTTTCTTTCTCGTTTGAAGTTCCTTCCACAGGTTATTTTTCCCCAAGGAAATTAGTTCCTCCCTCCTTGAGATCATGAAATCAACTTTTTCTTTCTTACAATTTGCTTGTAGGCTTTTATGTTTATTTCTTTCTAACCTGACTCTTTCAAAGTTTTCCTTACTATTTTGCATTCCTCATCGACCAAGCGTGTAAGTAAAACAATTTGTTTTAAGTTTCCTATTTTTGCTCTTTGCATTTTGTAAGTCATTTTGAATTAACTTTGTTAACAAGACTATGGAATACAGGCCATAATTTCTCCAGCGTTAAAATAACCTCTCTGGCTATCTTGAAAGGAGTCACAGTTTTGAGTCAGAAGAATTCTCCCCTTTGAAGGAGGTTATTGAATGTGCTGATTTTTGTCCCACTTTGTTGCAATTTAGTCCAAGTGAAATTTAAATAGATCTGTCTATGATCAGATTTCCAACTTCCACAATTGTTCACTAATCACAACTTCTTCCATTTTCTCACACAAGCCATGCGAACAAATTGCCTAGTCTACTACACTTGCTCCATTGTAGGTATTGCAGGTGAAATTACCCGATTTTTCCCATCTAATAACCCATTCTAGTATTCAGTCAAATGCTCCACATAGAGTAAGCAGTTGTTCCCCACAAAGCCCATCTAGCCAACCCATTACAAATGACTAAGTCAAATGCCCCACATAGAGTAAGCAGTTGTTCCTCAAAAAGGTTGCAACTTTTGTTGTCCTCTGAAACTCTTGTCCACTGATGATTCCTTTCTTCTGTAAGCCAAATGGGATTGCGGTCTTCCTTGCAACGAAGAATACTAGCTTGTTCACTTGCTGTCCTAGCATTGAAATCCCCCACTATAAGGACTTCACTTAGTTGAGAGTACGCTGCAAGTTTTTTAAGGCTACAAAGGGGTCTTTATGGTCAAGCCCCTTACTTTTGTAAGTTTTTGAAACTTGAGGGGCAAAATAACATGCTACAATTATGATGGTGTTACCATTTTCTGATATTTTAAACCAAATAAATTGTTTATTTGAGTCTTCTCTTTCTAATTGAATGAGACGACCTTTTTTGCTCCTCACTAAGACCATGATACCCCCGTGTCCTTTACCATTCTCGGCTTCCCTGTTCCACACTGCCATCTTCACATGCCCTTCAAACATAGGTGTCTTGCACCTTTCATGCTCATGTGTTTCCAATAGACAAATTATGTCTCTATCTTCCATGATAAGTCCTAACCCAGGTCCCCGCCTGCAAGGATAACCTCTGCATTTCCAACAAACTAATCTTAAGGAAACCTGGGTGTATTATGACTGCTATTTGTTTTGGCCTACAAGACTCAAAGTTGAGTCTTCACCCCTATCTGTCCATACTGGCCTTGTTGCATAGTTTCTTGCTAATGAATTTGCTGTCACTTCTTGGCTACCGCCTTGCTATCCTGTTTTTGAATGAGGACTGAAAAAGGCAATCACAACTTTGCCTTTGAACAACCATGCCCTTTTGCCCTCATCCATTGCTGTCCTAACCTTTGACATCTCTTCCCTTCTTTCCTCTTGTTGTCTAATAGTTAAATCTTCGTCTAGAAAAAAGCGAGAGCCCCTCAGAAGTTGCTTCTTGCCCAGGAGAACTTGCTTGTCACATATGCTTGACATGATGACTTTTATGGGCCTAGCTCTCTCGTCACTGGGTTTACCCACCCTCCATGCTTGGCAAATTTGACCTTGCCAAAGCAACTTGTCCTTCAAAAATTCACTTGCAAGATCAAGAGTACATTCCTTTTTTCCATACTTCCTCACGCCTTTGATAATTATGTTTGCTGCTCTTACTTGTCTTTCTTTGATTTCTCTATCTTGCATGCCATCCCCCTGCCTGTTTGTTTCTTTTTCCATACTAGCAGAATTACTAAGAATCTGTGTCCAAGTTTTGGAATGTTTTGTAAGATCTCTTTTCTCCTCATCCCTTGCTTTCGTTCCCTGGGTGTCTGCTTGTTCAATTGTTTTCCCTTCAACCTTGGATGTTTTAGAGTTTATCTCCTCTCTAATTTCCACCGTATAATCTTCCCTGATTTGCTTGACATCTTTCATGCCTTGTCATTCAACCTTTGCCGCCAGAAGGGCTTCTTGCAACAAAGTCACTTGACCTTTTAAAACTTTATTGTTTTCTTCTAAGCCCCAATTTTCTATTGTCAATAACTGGATCTTACGGTCTCTCTCATGCTCTTTGACTTCCAAAACCTCCAATCTCCTCTTGGCATTTAGTAACTCTTGCACATACAGGTCAGGTGACCAGGTAAGAGGTGTGGATGTGGGACTGTACAATGCATAATCACTGTTGTTTTTAGTCGAGTTGTTGCTAACCCCCTTGCAAAAGAGGCTTGTTTGACAGTTTATTACATAGGGCCAATTTTTTCTTCGTCTGCTCCCATTTTAAATGAGCATC
Organism: Picea sitchensis; assembly: GCA_010110895.2. NCBI lineage: Eukaryota > Viridiplantae > Streptophyta > Pinopsida > Pinales > Pinaceae > Picea > Picea sitchensis. The sequence continues at coordinate 42,921 of SNQJ01S0032283.1, forward strand.
TCTATGTTTTAAATACCCCGAAATTGTTTGGCATTGACCCAAACCCACTTCCTTGTTTTGCTTGAAGAGGTAATTTTCACTTGTCCTAAATGGTTTGTCTCCCCAGATACAAGCACCTCTTGCCCATTTTTTTATGTGTGTTGAATGTATTGTCATTGCCATAGGGGACAAGAAGAAACACAAAAATAAGGTTAAGGATCAAGACGATACATGTTTGTCTATTGGGGACAAAGGACTGAAAACTGTTCCACTGTGCCCTTACTGTTCCCCCACTTGCTATCTCTGTTCCTGTCGCTATCCTTGTTCCCTCGGATAACCTTGTTCTCTAGCCGTAGTTATCCATGTGCCCTCGTTCCTTGCTGTTCCCGACTATTCCTTGCTGTCGACGCACTTTCCCTGTTGTTCTTGAAATTACAGTCCCTGTCAGCGCACTTTCTCCGTTGTTCCCAAAATTAAAGAGCTCACTGCCTCAGTCGTTGGTGGTCCCTCCTCTCCTGTTGCTGTATGTGCCCGCGGCCTCAGGCGTCGGTGGTCCCTCCTGTCCTGTTACTCCTCTCCTGTGAAGAGCGTACAAGAGAAAAGGATGGTGTTTTTAATCATGTATTTGCATGGGTGAATCATTACATACAATGGCAATTAAAGCCCTCTTGATACTTGCTTCATCATGCATACTACTGCTCACCGACGAAACCTCCACATCACACAAAAGAAGGATTTGTGTTGGGTCACGTCGTCGCATATTAAGAACATAGGGGAGGTGCAAAGAATGGCTTGTCCCAGAGCACAAGGTCAAGAATCGCATATTAAGAACATAGGGGAGGTGCAAAGAATGGCTTGTCCCAGAGCACAAGGTCAAGAAGCCCTACCCACACGTAGACTCCTCTAATATCGTGTAAAACACCCCATGGAAAGAGAAATGATTTTTGTATTAATATGATCAAATTTATTAAATATTAAATAAGTTCCAATTAATTTAGTTCATATAAAAAATTACAAAATAATTATTCATAATTTATACACCATGTTAATGAAAATATATCTTTAAAAACAAAAATTATTGGAAAAGTGTCACATTAAAGCGGCATAAAATTTAAGGGAGCACGTGGTTCAAGAAAGCATAAAATTTAAGTGAGTACTTGGTTCAATTGTTTTTCACAGGGTTTAAGTGAAGAAATACTTGGTTCAATTGTTTTTCACAGGGTTTAAGTGAAGAAATACTTGGTTCAATTGTTTTTCACAGGGTTTAAGTGAAGAAATACTTGGTTCGAACGTTCTTCATAGGGTTTAAGTGAAGAAATACTTGGTTCGAACGTTCTTCATAGGGTTTAAGTGAAGAATATACGTTTTCCCGCTGCTGCATTTGGTTTCGGCTTCTTTCAATTGCAACAATCCCTGTTAGAAGAAAGCTAGGCAGCTTCAAGGTCCCAACGTCAACCTTAACAACGTCAGAGGTTCCAATCACATCCATAGCACTTTGCGTCACCTGCTCTACAAATAGCAAGCAGAGTCCTTTCGTTGTCTATACTTTGGCGGACCTGAGTTTAGGGCTGTGAACATGGTTTCTTACAGACAGCTTTTGTCGACGGTGGAGTCGGTGTTGACGGGACCGGAAGCCTTACCCCACGAGCGGGCCGAGCTCATGCATATCCTGGGTGGATGCCTTCCCGATTTTAAGAAGTTTTTGGAGTACCCGGTAAGTTGATATTTTCTTCCTTTGTTTCTCGGTACAAATTGCTTTTGTTTTGATCAATAATGGATACCATATCTCTGGCATTTAGCTTCAAAATAGCTGTTTATTTGATCACGGGGATATTTGATTTCATACCTTAGTTTAATGCACATTGGGAAATGACCCAGACTTTAATATTTATATGCCCCAGCTGTTGTACTTTAATTCGTCTTTATATCAGCCATCAATACTATAAATACAAAATATTACATTACAGTTATGCGCCCTAATATTCATGGCCTCACCAACTTGTGCAAAATCGCCTTCAATACTGTAAATACAAAATATTGCATTATAGTATGTATCCAAATATTCAAGGTGTATGCACAAATAGCACCATTTCATCAGCTTCATTATCCCTCACTACGAGTTTGGATGATGGGCTCTGATTTGGTAGTCTGAAACGTCGACATGGGCAAACTGAATGCAGTTGCTGCAGAAAATATTACAAATATATACAAATTGTCATCTATCTTCTGAATTTCTTCTTTCTATCTGCCCGTGTATTTATCCCCTTACCATTTTTATTTTCTTTCCTTATTGCTTTCCTTTCCCTGCACCCTTCCATAGCTGTTTTTTTACAGTTCATCGATCTGTTCATTTATCACCAGCTTAGATCCATCTTACCTCCGGACCTATCAAGCGCTGAGAGGGATCAAATACCTTGAAGTGCAAACCTTTCCTCAAGTTTTGCACTCTAAAAAAGGTTTGCATCTCGAGGGATTTGATCCCTCTCGACGCTTGATAGATCTGGAGTTGAGATGGATCTAGGCTCNGACCTATCAAGCGCTGAGAGGGATCAAATACCTTGAAGTGCAAACCTTTCCTCAAGTTTTGCACTCTAAAAAAGGTTTGCATCTCGAGGGATTTGATCCCTCTCGACGCTTGATAGATCTGGAGTTGAGATGGATCTAGGCTCGTTTAAAATCAATTAAGAAAAAAGGGGTACATTTTCAATTAGTACTAGTACTCTATTCCACCAATTTTTGCAGTGTCCATCGAAGGATGGGAAATTTATGATAATGAAGTTCAACTTCCTATTTCACATCACATTACAAAGGTAGCTTGTTAGGGCGATTGTTAGACTTCTTGAGTAGAAGCTCATAAGTTGGCCATAACTAGTAGCTATGTATGAATTGGCTGGAATGTTATACATCGCAGTATAAAGATAACTTGTCTGGTTGGTCTTTAGACTTCTTGAATAGAAGCCTCTATCAAAGAAATCAAAATTGGATAGAAATGTACGATGTGAAACAAAGGAATTGAAAAAATAATTGAAATGGCTAGGCTTCACATGGTCGAGACAAGTGGAACACTAGACCTGAACTTAGACAATCCTCTCGACTTTAAGAAACCTAAACTTGGAGAGTACTCTCAAATCACCGATAACAATGTAAATGCACCTTGTCAGTTTCTTGAGAATGTTGGGGAGTTTTGTAATCTAGAGATGATAATTTCTACCATAAATTCAAAATTTGATAGAAGTGTACAATGTGCAACAAAAACAGGAGGTAGAGTATGCAATTACTGTTTTTTTCATGGCCAAATGGTTTGCATTTAATGTCACATATTCTCCTTTCTACAAGGAAATGGTGAGGAAATATATAGTTTGGCTATGGTTTATACACCTAAGTTACAATAAATTAAGAATGACTTTGTTAGATATGGGGGTCTCAAAGAGGTAAGGGTTAATGGAAGACCTCAAGCAAGCTTCGGTTTTGTCAGGGTGTTCAATTATCATGGGTGGTCGAACCAAGGTGGTTGGGAGCGGGAGCAAGAGCAAGAGCAGGGACAACAATTTTCAAAAAATTCTGAGCGAGGGTGTTTCGACAGTGTTTTTAAATATAATACATATTTTAATAGTAATAGTAATCTATTTTTAAGGTCACGGCCAAGCCAGACACCAAATTGTTGTATGAGACCCCCTCCGCCCAACGATTTGACTGGTTAAAGTCTACGAAGGTATACATACCTTACATAAAAAAAAACATAATGTTGAATCAATTGCAAAAAACATGAAAACATAGATTTAAGATCATTTAACTACTGGATTAGTGATGATCATTAAAGCATCAATCATTTAGTACACATATAACATCAATCATATAAAATTTGTCATGAACAGATTGTAACAGAAAACATCAACCACAAAATGAAATAGACTCCAGAGCATCATATTCATTACCAAAAGAGTTGTAAGATTCAGTCAATAGTTCAAAATTCAAAGGTAAACCGTCATATAATGTTCATTGTAAACAAGCCATTACAAAGACAAAGTACTAAGTTCTAGAGAGTACTTCTCAACAAGAAAAAGAAAAAGAGATCTATTATACAGTAGTAAGTACTATGCACTAAGTTTTCCTCTTGCCACGAGAAACTTCTAGTTTCTTTTTTCGCGATCTATGAAAAAGAGGAGTAGGAGAAGGTGGAACACAATCAACAGCTGAATGGCCCCCTCACAACACTGGATGCTATGAAGATAAAAGAAAAAGTGATGCATCTAGAAACTTGTTAGTGGATGGGGGTGGCATGTCTGGTCCAAGAATATGATCACCCAAAAGTTAAGCTTCCAAGCGCTCTAAAACCATGTCTCCATCCTCCAAATTAGTCTCCTTTGGATTGTTGTCCCAAGTCACATCTCTTTTATAATTACCATTCTCCACTGCATCACAATAATGGGACAACAACCTCAAGTTGTAATGCACATAAACTAAGCTTTTTGCCCGGTCTACATTTAAGCTATTTCTCTTTACACTATGGATGAAGCTATATGTGCTTTGACACCTCTCTACAGAAGAGGTGTTAACCATTTGAGAAAGCACCTTCATTGCCAATTTATGCAGATATGTGGTAGAGGAGCCATACATGTTCCACCATTAGATGGAACTCAACCTATCTCAATCTTTGGTTGCATGCAAGTTACCAAAGACTCCATGCTCACGCTCACTGATGTACTTGCTCAAGTCTCTTCGTAATTGAGCACAAACCTCTTCCTCATGTACCGACTTGTTGCTCACTGATGTACTGGCTCAATTCTCTTCGTAATTGAGCACAATCCTCTTCCTCAGGTACCAACTTGTCTAATGCACCCATTTTGCACCTCTGGATTTATGTGGTTTTCTCCTAACCCCACCCCTAGGTGTTGGTTAGGCCAACCAAGATGAAGAATAATATTTTGGTGTAAGGACATACGTTAGGGCAAGGAGTGAAACATTCAGATTATCCCACCTTTTGACCACATGTTTATGGATATGATCATACAAGATCACATCCCTTGGCTCAACAATGTCTTTGATTTGGCCTAGCATGTTGTCCATCTGCTCATACACCTCCCCAATCACCGACTGATATGTATCTGCAAATCAAATCATATTGTAAATGGGTTTGGTGAACTATAGAATATACCTAACCTGTTGCTAAAATTGACCATCAAGAACTGTGTCCTCCACCTCTTGAAATTCAATTCTGTTAGATGCGGATGTAGCCTTGTCTTTTAGACCCTGCCATGAATCACTTGAGACCATACTAACCAATGCCTCTCTTACCTTCAAAAGGCGCTTGAAGGTGAGATATAACTAGTAAATTTGGGCTTTGCAATCTTTAGCAACTCCAACTTGGAGTAATTGCGGAAATTGAAGTGGGCCATGTATGATTGGTAATCTTATCATCTTCTTCCCTCTCTTGTACAAACCACCAATCCATCTATAATTGTGGTCCTTCATTTTAATGATATCATGCATCAAAAGGTTCATTGTGTGAACCAAACACCCCGACCAAAATATATTGGGGTACCTATCCTCAATGATTGCTCCTGCTGCCTTACAATAAACAACATTATCGGTGATGACTTGAATGCCATTGTAGGGCCCGATCTCTTGAATGGTTTTAATCAAGGCTTCCGCAATATTAAATCTGGTCTTGTAGTGATCTGAGTAGTCATGGGCTGAAAGGAAGAATGCACTAGTAGCAGACACACTAAGAATATTTATCAATGGCCTGCCTTTAACATTTGTTCAACCATTAGATACAATTGATACCCCATGATGGTTCCAAGCATTTGTAATTTTTCCTAGAGCACCATGGATTTTGGTTCTTTCCGTGTCAAGTTCCAAGGTTCTAGCTTTGTCATAGCCGTGGCTCTTGTATCCTTTAGGGGCGCCATTGGTAGCTTGTATCATTTCATGCCAATTGGGTGAGCGAAGAACATTGAATGGTATACCACATGCATAGAGAAACCTGGAATTGTTTGTATCCACATCATCTCTACAACCTTGGTCAAGGAAATCTGATAGTGCTTTACACCATGAAGGTGAAGGTGAGAATCCACTAGCATGAGGGGATGGGGATCAAGAAGTGAACATTTTTTGTGAACTCTCATGTTCAACCCTTGGCTTTTTGGATTTGTTTTGTGTTGCTTCCTCTTCCCTTTGGTATTTGATTCCATCTTTGGTGGGCACTTGCACACATGTTTTGACTCCTACAGTCTTATCTTCATCCCAATGCATAAGCCTACATAGATGCTTTTTCACATGGGTATAGGAACTTGTGTAAGTTGTATGACAATTATGGCATGTAAATTTTGTGGTTCCATCCCCTTTCCCTCCCCCAAGCCTTGTCACATACTTCCACAAGGGTGTTAAGATCTCTTTGGGTTTTTGTGCATCATCACTATCATTTTCATTTTCATCATCCCCTTGTATTTCTTTCTCCTCTCCATGATATGTGTTGTCCACTTCTATTTCTTCCTCACTATCCTGGGTATTTCGACGTCCTTTGGCTCCCAACACCACTATCATACTAAAAAATGGAACCAAAATGACATACCACATCGACATATCCATCATGCTTGTTGAACCTTGATAATAACTTGCTGCGTACAATAGAATGATGGAGGAGAAATAGGAAGAGTAGGAGAAGAAAACATTCAAATATTCAACATGGCATAATATACTAGTTACACTACATGGAATTAAAAAAAAAAACAAGAATGGGCCTAAGAACCTACATCTTTAGCTCTCCAATGGTGGTTGAATATGATTATGGCAGCCTTCAATCTCCCTTCCAAGCTCTCACAAATGGAAGCCTTCAATCTTCCTTCCAAGCTCTCTAATCTCCCTATAACAACCTTCAATATTCCTTCCAATCTCTCCAATCCCTTCTAAGCTCTCCAATCTCTCCTCAATCTCCCTATAAAAACCTTCAATCTCCTCAAGAACTAGCAAGAAGCCCACTCAAAACCCTCCTAGAAAGATGAGTAAAATGAGAAATAGAATGAGAGAAAAATGGATTGAGTGGGTGTTTTAATCCTAACAAACCCTAGCCATGCCTTTTGAAGCCATTTGGAACCTTGTCTTGGTTCCTAGACACCCACAAAAATAAATAAATCCGCCTCATCATGTAGGAGCGGCTAGGGAGGGCTGAGGGAGTGATTTTTTTGCTTCTGAGAGCATTCAGGGAGCACTCTCGAAATGGGCAGGGAGCACGCTCTCGGAAAACACTCCCAGAAGGGAGCATTTAAGAAGCGTGCTCCCAAGGGCACTTCTTGAATGCTCCCTCCGGGAGTGCGCTTCGAGAGCGGGGGTTGGGGGGGTGCTCTCCTTCATAGCGTAGGGTTGAACAATGATTTAACAAAGGCCATTGCTGAAATTTATTGTCACTTATCTAGAAGGGCCCTACTTCTTAAGGGCGATTAATTGTATTGGAAAGATGGGCTCATCATTCTCTTTTAAGATATTGAAGGATGTAACCAAATAGCTTGGTCCTTCAATTGTATTTTAAGTTATCACAAGTGCACCATTGGCTTTTAGATATGTAGGATTGATGATTCAAAGTAGATATAAGCATATATTTTGTACTCCTTACATGCTCTAAATAACAATGTTCCACCAAGTTTTATGGACAGGGGAGCACGGGAAGGGGGAGATGCACAGGAGGGACGTGTGGAAGCACCCCTAAATTTTAGGGAAATTCTGATTCAGGGGGGCGGGGAGATGTCAGGGTACCTAGCATAGGGGTCCTTGTCTCTAAAAATATAAAAACAAAAATAATAATGATAAAATCTCAATAATAACAATTCATCCCATGCAAATTCATCATTGTGCAATGTAAATACTACTACTACTAATAATCTATTTTTAAGGTCACGACCAAGCCATACCAAATTGGTGTATGAGACCTAAGGTCATGGCCAAGCCACACCAAATTGGTGTATGAGACCCCCTTGTTTGTGGTACAAGGGACCCCCCTCCGCCCAACGATTTGACTGGTAAAGTCTACAGAGGTATACATACCCTACCCCCCTCTGGATTTGAACTTGTGACCTCTTAAGAGAAAACACATGTTCTTAACCATTAGGCCCACTAAATAGTAAACAGTAAAATCGTAGTTAATTCAAATTTGAAAATGATATAAACATGATTTAAATTCAAATTCAGTAATGAAATTCATTGATTCATAAATCATAAATCAAACAAAAATAGTAAAATATTGATACATTGATTTAAATTCATCATTCTAGAATCTAATTAGTACTAGGAAAAATAGCAGATACTAAAGTTTGAAATAGTAAATTGAATTTACTCATACTCAAAAATAGTAAAGAGTGACAAGTCAAAGACTCAGTCTAAGGCCATTAGTATCTAGAGTCAAAACTCAAAAGTTAAAACTGAAAATTAACAATGGATAATGAACATTGAAAATAAAGTGAACATCAAGGAGTCCATCTCATTGATTGGTCCTCTACATCCATTTGTTGCATAAAGTTATTAGGACCATCAATGGGAATGTCACTATTTGAGTTAGAGTCACTCTCATGAGTAACCAATGGCACACCAACCAAACCATGTTGTAGCTCATCTTATCCATCCTCCTCATCTATCTGTGCACCATCTTCTAGCTCTTGCTTGAACAATCCCAAGATTAACTTCCTCAGCCACAGTGCCTCACATGCTGCCAAACTAGTAGCCATGTACTCTGCCTCAGCAGAGCTTAATGCCACTGATCTCTGCTACCTGCTGAATCGGGAAATGATGCCCGATCCAATGTTGAAACAACATTCTGAAGTACTCTTACTGTCCTTTGCACACCCTGCCCAGTCAACATCTGTAAAGCCTGCTAACCTCTCTCCACCACTATGCTCATACAATAACCCGTACTCCACTGTACCCCACTGTACCTCTAAGGTAGCGAAGCACATGCTTCGTAGCAATCCATTGTACTCTGCGAGGGTCCACCATGAACTGACTCAAAGAGTTTACTGCAAAGCTGATATCTGGCCGAGTGTTGACCAGATACATGAGCGATCCAATCAACTGTCGATAGACAATGGGGTCTACTGTCTTTGAATCTGATACATCAATCTTCCTCCAGTTCGTGACTAGAGGCGTGGACATGGGCCTACAATTTGTCATCCTGAACCTACGCAAGATCTCCACTGTATACTTCCCATGTCCCAAGAAGAAGTGCCCATCCTGCTGCTAGACCTTTAGACCAAGGAAGTAATGCATCAATCCAAGGTCTTTCATCTCAAACTCAACTGCAAGATTTGTCTTGCAGTCTGTTATCAGCTGCTTGTCCCCTGTTAGAAATAGGTCATCTATGTACAACACCAGTATGAGAGGTTCCTCCCTTGCAAGAAAATACAAGTTCGGGTCTGCCTCACTCTGCTGGAAACCCATCTCTCTCAAGTAGCTGTCAATCCTCGAATACCAAGCCCGAGGTGCCTACTTGAGCCCATACAAGGCTCGCCTCAATCTGCAAACATGCATCTCTTTGTCACCATCCTCAAACCCTTGAGGCTGCTCAATATAGAGTTCTTCCTCAATAACTCCGTTGAGGAAGGTAGTCTTCACGTCCATCTGGTGAACGTGCCAACCCATCTCTGTTGCTAAAGAAATAACAGTCCCGATTGATGAATATCTGGCCACTGGGGCGAAAGTCTCCTCATAGTCGACTCCCTCTCACTTTGAAAACCCCTTGGCCACGAAGCACGCTTTGTACTTGTTCACGCTTCCGTCTTCTGCATGCTTGACTTCATAGATCCACTTGGATCCAACCACCTTCTTGCCCTCAGGCTTGGGCATCACCTCCCATACATCATTCTTCATAATGGAGGCATATTCCTCTATCATGGCCTCCTGCCACACTCCATGTTGTGCAACTTGCTTATAAGTGGAAGGCTCTGCATCAATAAGCTTGGTCATGAGTGCCATGTACCCAAGTCATGACTACGGATTGACACTGATCACCAGATTAGTCGATTAGACATGATCTTCCAGTCGTGCCATCTCTATGAGGTTGAGACGGAGGAGCACTTCATCTTCCGTTGCTTGGTTTACTACAATATTCGAGGACGGTTCCACTGTCTTTTCTGAGAGTTATAGACGCTTGGTAGTTTCTTCAGCTACCTCGACTAGAGATGCTTGGCCTTATACATGCACGAGGCCCTCCGCCTCTGCTCTTCTATCCTCTAGCCACATCCAATCCTTGGAGCTACCTCTACTCAGTGGATTACTTCCTTTTTCATGGTGCTCCCAAATATGGGCACTAAGCAACAGACGTACATAGATGACTCCAGATCAGTGAGGACACAGAGCTCTATCCCTGCCTTTGCGAGACCCTAGCGGCACCATGAGACCAAACCTCATACTAACAGTGAATACAGTCTCCAAATGATATCTTCCAGAGCTCAGTGATGCGTCCTTCCTTCCAAGAAACAACACTGCACTCATTCAAGCTGCTTTCCCGCTTCTTCTTTCGGACAAACATCTATTTTGAGTTTTCTCCATTCGGTGTTGGATATTAGTAGAGATAGTGCTAGTGGACCAGGACCTCTTACCACTAGTGCCATAGGCTAAAGAGCCACTCATCTTGTACATCTCTCTTTCTTCCTTTCTCTTGGGTCGCCTATCCATCCTTTGAAGTTGGCATTCTACGTTTCTAGATTAGAATGCTATTTTACTTCTTGCTTCTTGTCTTTATATAGGAGCCATTTTAGCACTCCTACTTTGGGTAGATAGTATTGTACCTAAAACAGTCCCAGTGACCTACTTGAGTGGTCATTTGTTGGAAATTAATACATTTATCTTATCTTATCTTATCTATAGACAACCTTGATCTCCAACGGTCAACCCATTGTGTACATATGATAACTTGCACACATCCATGATGCTAAATCAGCAACAACAACATGTCATTGTGTTTGTGAAAGCAATGAGATGCTTATTATATGGGTGTATGCATCAATAAAACTTGATAAGTTTATCTGGTCTGATGCATTATTACCCTTTGGTTGTTCCAAGGATAATTTTCATTGAGATCTCTTATGTGAGAGGACTAATAGACCTACATCTCCATGAAGCTATTGTTCTAGGTTTCCATTATTTTGTGGTGTGAATATGCTTGAATCTTGGCCTTTCCTCCTTCCTCTATGCAAAAATACCAAAAAGATCTTTCACCGGCAGTACTCCATAGTACCCTTTCACATGCCTTATTAAAAAATTTCTCTTACTAAGTCAGATATGCCTAAAATCTGTGCATCTTGGAATTGTTTCTACAATATAAATACCTCTCTATACAAAAAAATTAATCTCACATTGGTTGAGAGATGTGGCCCACAACAACATATAAGCTCCAATGTGCCTTGATCCTTATGCCAATGGGGGCAGGCATAAGGGAGTGGTGCTTCCTACTAACATAATGGTTGATTTGTTGCGGTGCGGATATGCTTGTTGCTTGGCCTTCGCCCCTCCCTCAGTGCAAAAATACCAAAAAAATCTCTCATTGGAAGTACTCCACAGTACCCCTTTCACATGCCTTACTAAAAAATGGCCCTTACTAAGTCAGATATGCCTAAAATATGTGTGTCTTGGAACTGTTTCTACAACATAAATACCTTTTTTATACTCATACACGAACATCTGGAGGACCTGTGGAGCTTGTTCTCTAACCCATTGTGTAAATATGATAACTTACACACATCCATGATCCTAAATCAGCAACAACATGTCATTGCGTTTGTAAAAGCAATGAGATGCTTATTATATGGGTGTATGCATCAATAGAACTTAATAAGTTTATTTGATCTGATGCATTATTACTCTTTGGTTGTTCCAAGAATAATTTTCATTTAGATCTCTTATGTGAGAGGACTAATAGGCCTACATCTCCATGAAGCCATTGTTCTATATGCTTGTTGCTTGGCCTTTCCCCCCTCCTCTATGCAAAAATACCAAAAAATTCTCTCACTGGCAGTACTCCACATTACCCCTTTTACATGGCTTATTAAAAAAATGCCCCTTACTAAGTCAGATATGCCTAAAATATGTGGATCTTGGAATTGTTTCTACGACATAAATACCTCTCCATACAAAAAGATTAATCACACATTGGTTGAGAGATGTGGCCCACAACAACATATAAGCTCCAATGTACCTTGATCCTTGTGCCAACGGGGCCAACCACAAGGGAGTGGTGAATCCTACTAGCATTGGTGTGCATATGCTTGTTGCTTGGCCTTTGCCCCTCTCTATGTGCAAAAATACCAAAAAATCTCTCACTTGTAGTATTCCACTGTACCCCTTTCTCACGTCTTACTAAAAAATGTTCCTTACTAAGTCGGATCTGCCTAAAATATGTGCATCTTAGAATTGTTTCTACAACTTAAATACCTCTCTATAATTATACAGGAACATCTGGAGGACCCGTGGAGCTTGTTCTCCAACCCATTTTGTAAATATGATAACTTGCACGCATCCATGATCCTAAATCAGCAACTACAACAAGTCATTGTGTTTGTGAAAACAACGAGATGCATCAACAAAACTTGATAAATTTATTTGATCTGATGCATTATTATCCTTTGGTTGTTCCAAGAATAATTTTCATTTAGATCTCCCATGTGAGAGGACTAACAGGCCTACATTTCGATGAAGTTGTTGCATGTCGCCATTGTCAACGTACTCCTGCACCAACATCTAGAGGACCCACGGAGCTTCGAGGCATGAGTTTAGATTTGATATGGTTAAACCTTATGTACAAAATATTTGGGAATTTGAATGGACTAAATCAAAGAATAAAAAATTGGAATGAAATTATGAATAAAAAAGAAGCCTTTGGATAGTTAGATTGTTGGATTCCACACAACATACAAGAGATAATGCACCATAAACAAAAACAACCCAGAAAAATTGATAGGGGTATAGACTCTAGAGTACCCCTAACTGAATATAGGGGTCCACCTTGTTAGATTGGATGCCTAAGCGGACTATTGCGTGCACCAGAGGATCACCTTCAAGCTCTGCGAATGCCACGAGGGAATGAAAGAATAGAAACACAATGGAATGAAACCTATACGGTGCAGTAATCAATTGCGTGGATCAATGAATGAAAGGTTAAGGAAGCGTGAGAAATAAGTTATTGGCTTCCTAAGTCATCTCCCAATTAATTCCTGTTCATAGGCAGGATCATATTGAGATATGTGATGTATTCTAGGATGTGAGGTGAATGTCACAGAGTGGGAGGTATGCCAAGTGGAAGTGTGAGCTCCAATCAGTAACTGCCATATAAGCTTGGTTATTTTGCCAAGCATGGTGTGTATGTCAAGCACGCACAACTTGTCACTAATATTGATGAGTTCAATCTGAATTTTAAGGGGGGTTTATAGTCCAAGGTTTGGATGTCTAAGTCATAAGGGCATATTCTGAACATGTAATTGACGAAGTTTTCACTAGTTTATCCCAAACCGAGTTGAAATCTGGACTCTTTTGCCTTGCCGCATTGGGTAATCATGTTTTCAATGGTGTTTCAGTTGAGAGCGACGTGACTTTTCCCTAAGCATGCAATTGTGTAGGATGGTTAGGTTTTTGATTGTTTCCATCATCTAGATGCCTGAGACATGGCTTTTAACAGTGTTTTGGAATTGCAGGACACTTCTATGAAATTTAGGTTTCAGTGTATGTCAGAATGAGATCAGGATTGATAGATTCTAAATTTATCGGGCCAATATTTCATCCTTCATTTCTTTAAGCCAGGAAAGTATGATAAGCTTTCAATGTTTCTCAAACAAACATGACTTTTGGTTTCATCCAAGGCTCCTAAATTTATAGTTAATTCATTTTTATATAGTGAATGTCTGTAGGCATTTGTGAAAGCAATTATGTGCAGAACGTTACTTGGATGCAAGTAGTTGATTGTGTATCTTCCAGAAGGATTTTCTTGTAGTAACAACTCAACCACTCAAATCCTTTGGTCCATGTTAAAATTTATGTTGACATAGAAAGATATCATGGTGTTTACTTTCCTTGACTAATATTTTAAGTTCTAACACTTTACTTTTTATAGATAAGTCATGCAGACTGAATAAATTCTTTATTTGTAGCTTGTGTCAAGCATTTTGTGAGGGTCCAGAGTAAAGTTTGGATCCAACAATAGAGTACTTATTACAAAGCTTTGCATATACATTTTAAAGCATCACCTATGTACATTTTTTTTCAGAATTTGTTACTTCATTAAAGCAACGTTTTAGAAGAATTGAGAAACATTTTTTGTGTTTATAGAAAAAAATACTGAGATACTTTCCTCTTTTTATGTTTTGCTCTGTATGTGTTTTGTAGGGCCCAAGAGCTGCTGACAGGTCTCAAGTTTTGTCCAAGGAAGTCAGACTTCCTAATTCCCCTCCGACCATTCTGGATGATCAAGATGTTCAGATTGTAAGACACAATCTTCCATTACAAACTGATCAATTTTTAAGTGCTTCTAAGGGTTCTCCTTTCGATGACTAAATTGTCAAGAACTTGAAATGCTGCAGGCTTTAAAGCTAAGTGATGACCTAAATTTGAATGAAGTAGATTCTGTTAGCTTGCTTGTTGCTGCTCATCAAGAGGTATGTTACTTGAGTCTTAATTGATGGCTCTGCAGTGTTCTTTTATTGATCATAACTTCTTCTGTTTATGGTCATTTTGTTGGTTTTGATTCATTTTCAGTGGGGCTTACTTGGACGTGAGCCATTGGAAATATTACGGCTTTCAGCAGGCCTGTGGTTTGCTGAGAGGAGAGCTTTAATAAC
>SNQJ01S0032283.1:76898-93582 GCA_010110895.2 Picea sitchensis
CTAAGGTCTTAGCCATCCTCCAGGAGAATGGCTCTCGCTGCTGCATATAAAATTTAACACTGCCAAACTAGTAGCCATGTACTCTGCCTCAGCAGAGCTTAATGCCACTGATCTCTGCTTCCTGCTGAATCGGGAAATGATGCCCGATCCAATGCTGAAACAACATTCTGAAGTACTCTTACTGTCCTCTGCACACCCTGCCCAGTCAACATCTGTAAAGCCTGCTAACCTCTCTCCACCACTACGCTCATACAATAACCCGTACTCCACTGTACCCCACTGTACCTCTAAGGTAGTGAAGCACATGCTTCGTAGCAATCCATTGTACTCTCCGAGGGTCCACCATGAACTGACTCAAAGAGTTTACTGCAAAGCTGATATCTGGCCGAGTGTTGACCAGATACATGAGCGATCCAATCAACTGTCGATAGACAATGGGGTCGACTGTCTTTGAATCTGATACATCAATCTTCCTCCAATTCGTGACTAGAGGCGTGGACATGGGCCTACAATTTGTCATCCTGAACCTACGCAAGATCTCCACTGTATACTTCCCATGTCCCAAGAAGAAGTGCCCATCCTGCTGCTAGACCTCTAGACCAAGGAAGTAATGCATCAATCCAAGGTCTTTCATCTCAAACTCAACTGCAAGATTTGTCTTGCAGTCTGTTATCAGTTGCTTGTCCCCTGTCAGAAATAGGTCATCTATGTACAACACCAGTATGAGAGGTTTCTCCCTTGCAAGAAAATACAAGTTCGGGTCTGCCTCACTCTGCTGGAAACCCATCTCTCTCAAGTAGCTGTCAATCCTCGAGTACCAAGCCCGAGGTGCCTACTTGAGCCCATACAAGGCTCGCCTCAATCTGCAAACATGCATCTCTTTGTCACCATCCTCAAACCCTTGAGGCTGCTCAATATAGACTTCTTCCTCAATAACTCTGTTGAGGAAGGCAGTCTTCATGTCCATCTGGTGAACGTGCCAACCCATCTCTGTTGCTAAAGAAATAACATTCCCGATTGATGAATATTTGGCCACTGGGGCGAAAGTCTCCTCATAGTCGACTCCCTCTCACTTTGAAAACCCCTTGGCCACGAAGCACGCTTTGTACTTGTTCACGCTTCCGTCTGCTGCATGCTTGACTTCGTAGATCCACTTGGATCCAACCACCTTCTTGCCCTCAGGCTTGGGCATCACCTCCCATACATCATTCTTCATAATGGAGGCATATTCCTCTATCATGGCCTCCTGCCACATTCCATGTTGTGCAACTTGCTTATAAGTGGAAGGCTCTGCATCAATAAGCTTGGTCATGAGTGCCATGTACCCAAGTCATGACTACGGATTGACACTGATCACCAGATTAGTCGATTAGACATGATCTTCCAGTCGTGCCATCTCTATGAGGTTGAGACGGAGGAGCACTTCATCTTCCGTTGCTTGGTTTACTACAATATTCGAGGACGGTTCCACTGTCTTTTCTGAGAGTTATAGACGCTTGGTAGTTTCTTCAGCTACCTCGACTAGAGATGCTTGGCCTTATACATGCACGAGGCCCTCCGCCTCTGCTCTTCTATCCTCTAGCCACATCCAATCCTTGGAGCTACCTCTACTCAGTGGATTACTTCCTTTTTCATGGTGCTCCCAAATATGGGCACTAAGCAACAGACGTACATAGATGACTCCAGATCAGTGAGGACACAGAGCTCTATCCCTGCCTTTGCGAGACCCTAGCGGCACCATGAGACCAAACCTCATACTAACAGTGAATACAGTCTCCAAATGATATCTTCCAGAGCTCAGTGATGCGTCCTTCCTTCCAAGAAACAACACTGCACTCATTCAAGCTGCTTTCCCGCTTCTTCTTTCGGACAAACATCTATTTTGAGTTTTCTCCATTCGGTGTTGGATATTAGTAGAGATAGTGCTAGTGGACCAGGACCTCTTACCACTAGTGCCATAGGCTAAAGAGCCACTCATCTTGTACATCTCTCTTTCTTCCTTTCTCTTGGGTCGCCTATCCATCCTTTGAAGTTGGCATTCTACGTTTCTAGATTAGAATGCTATTTTACTTCTTGCTTCTTGTCTTTATATAGGAGCCATTTTAGCACTCCTACTTTGGGTAGATAGTATTGTACCTAAAACAGTCCCAGTGACCTACTTGAGTGGTCATTTGTTGGAAATTAATACATTTATCTTATCTTATCTTATCTATAGACAACCTTGATCTCCAACGGTCAACCCATTGTGTACATATGATAACTTGCACACATCCATGATGCTAAATCAGCAACAACAACATGTCATTGTGTTTGTGAAAGCAATGAGATGCTTATTATATGGGTGTATGCATCAATAAAACTTGATAAGTTTATCTGGTCTGATGCATTATTACCCTTTGGTTGTTCCAAGGATAATTTTCATTGAGATCTCTTATGTGAGAGGACTAATAGACCTACATCTCCATGAAGCTATTGTTCTAGGTTTCCATTATTTTGTGGTGTGAATATGCTTGAATCTTGGCCTTTCCTCCTTCCTCTATGCAAAAATACCAAAAAGATCTTTCACCGGCAGTACTCCATAGTACCCTTTCACATGCCTTATTAAAAAATTTCTCTTACTAAGTCAGATATGCCTAAAATCTGTGCATCTTGGAATTGTTTCTACAATATAAATACCTCTCTATACAAAAAAATTAATCTCACATTGGTTGAGAGATGTGGCCCACAACAACATATAAGCTCCAATGTGCCTTGATCCTTATGCCAATGGGGGCAGGCATAAGGGAGTGGTGCTTCCTACTAACATAATGGTTGATTTGTTGCGGTGCGGATATGCTTGTTGCTTGGCCTTCGCCCCTCCCTCAGTGCAAAAATACCAAAAAAATCTCTCATTGGAAGTACTCCACAGTACCCCTTTCACATGCCTTACTAAAAAATGGCCCTTACTAAGTCAGATATGCCTAAAATATGTGTGTCTTGGAACTGTTTCTACAACATAAATACCTTTTTTATACTCATACACGAACATCTGGAGGACCTGTGGAGCTTGTTCTCTAACCCATTGTGTAAATATGATAACTTACACACATCCATGATCCTAAATCAGCAACAACATGTCATTGCGTTTGTAAAAGCAATGAGATGCTTATTATATGGGTGTATGCATCAATAGAACTTAATAAGTTTATTTGATCTGATGCATTATTACTCTTTGGTTGTTCCAAGAATAATTTTCATTTAGATCTCTTATGTGAGAGGACTAATAGGCCTACATCTCCATGAAGCCATTGTTCTATATGCTTGTTGCTTGGCCTTTCCCCCCTCCTCTATGCAAAAATACCAAAAAATTCTCTCACTGGCAGTACTCCACATTACCCCTTTTACATGGCTTATTAAAAAAATGCCCCTTACTAAGTCAGATATGCCTAAAATATGTGGATCTTGGAATTGTTTCTACGACATAAATACCTCTCCATACAAAAAGATTAATCACACATTGGTTGAGAGATGTGGCCCACAACAACATATAAGCTCCAATGTACCTTGATCCTTGTGCCAACGGGGCCAACCACAAGGGAGTGGTGAATCCTACTAGCATTGGTGTGCATATGCTTGTTGCTTGGCCTTTGCCCCTCTCTATGTGCAAAAATACCAAAAAATCTCTCACTTGTAGTATTCCACTGTACCCCTTTCTCACGTCTTACTAAAAAATGTTCCTTACTAAGTCGGATCTGCCTAAAATATGTGCATCTTAGAATTGTTTCTACAACTTAAATACCTCTCTATAATTATACAGGAACATCTGGAGGACCCGTGGAGCTTGTTCTCCAACCCATTTTGTAAATATGATAACTTGCACGCATCCATGATCCTAAATCAGCAACTACAACAAGTCATTGTGTTTGTGAAAACAACGAGATGCATCAACAAAACTTGATAAATTTATTTGATCTGATGCATTATTATCCTTTGGTTGTTCCAAGAATAATTTTCATTTAGATCTCCCATGTGAGAGGACTAACAGGCCTACATTTCGATGAAGTTGTTGCATGTCGCCATTGTCAACGTACTCCTGCACCAACATCTAGAGGACCCACGGAGCTTCGAGGCATGAGTTTAGATTTGATATGGTTAAACCTTATGTACAAAATATTTGGGAATTTGAATGGACTAAATCAAAGAATAAAAAATTGGAATGAAATTATGAATAAAAAAGAAGCCTTTGGATAGTTAGATTGTTGGATTCCACACAACATACAAGAGATAATGCACCATAAACAAAAACAACCCAGAAAAATTGATAGGGGTATAGACTCTAGAGTACCCCTAACTGAATATAGGGGTCCACCTTGTTAGATTGGATGCCTAAGCGGACTATTGCGTGCACCAGAGGATCACCTTCAAGCTCTGCGAATGCCACGAGGGAATGAAAGAATAGAAACACAATGGAATGAAACCTATACGGTGCAGTAATCAATTGCGTGGATCAATGAATGAAAGGTTAAGGAAGCGTGAGAAATAAGTTATTGGCTTCCTAAGTCATCTCCCAATTAATTCCTGTTCATAGGCAGGATCATATTGAGATATGTGATGTATTCTAGGATGTGAGGTGAATGTCACAGAGTGGGAGGTATGCCAAGTGGAAGTGTGAGCTCCAATCAGTAACTGCCATATAAGCTTGGTTATTTTGCCAAGCATGGTGTGTATGTCAAGCACGCACAACTTGTCACTAATATTGATGAGTTCAATCTGAATTTTAAGGGGGGTTTATAGTCCAAGGTTTGGATGTCTAAGTCATAAGGGCATATTCTGAACATGTAATTGACGAAGTTTTCACTAGTTTATCCCAAACCGAGTTGAAATCTGGACTCTTTTGCCTTGCCGCATTGGGTAATCATGTTTTCAATGGTGTTTCAGTTGAGAGCGACGTGACTTTTCCCTAAGCATGCAATTGTGTAGGATGGTTAGGTTTTTGATTGTTTCCATCATCTAGATGCCTGAGACATGGCTTTTAACAGTGTTTTGGAATTGCAGGACACTTCTATGAAATTTAGGTTTCAGTGTATGTCAGAATGAGATCAGGATTGATAGATTCTAAATTTATCGGGCCAATATTTCATCCTTCATTTCTTTAAGCCAGGAAAGTATGATAAGCTTTCAATGTTTCTCAAACAAACATGACTTTTGGTTTCATCCAAGGCTCCTAAATTTATAGTTAATTCATTTTTATATAGTGAATGTCTGTAGGCATTTGTGAAAGCAATTATGTGCAGAACGTTACTTGGATGCAAGTAGTTGATTGTGTATCTTCCAGAAGGATTTTCTTGTAGTAACAACTCAACCACTCAAATCCTTTGGTCCATGTTAAAATTTATGTTGACATAGAAAGATATCATGGTGTTTACTTTCCTTGACTAATATTTTAAGTTCTAACACTTTACTTTTTATAGATAAGTCATGCAGACTGAATAAATTCTTTATTTGTAGCTTGTGTCAAGCATTTTGTGAGGGTCCAGAGTAAAGTTTGGATCCAACAATAGAGTACTTATTACAAAGCTTTGCATATACATTTTAAAGCATCACCTATGTACATTTTTTTTCAGAATTTGTTACTTCATTAAAGCAACGTTTTAGAAGAATTGAGAAACATTTTTTGTGTTTATAGAAAAAAATACTGAGATACTTTCCTCTTTTTATGTTTTGCTCTGTATGTGTTTTGTAGGGCCCAAGAGCTGCTGACAGGTCTCAAGTTTTGTCCAAGGAAGTCAGACTTCCTAATTCCCCTCCGACCATTCTGGATGATCAAGATGTTCAGATTGTAAGACACAATCTTCCATTACAAACTGATCAATTTTTAAGTGCTTCTAAGGGTTCTCCTTTCGATGACTAAATTGTCAAGAACTTGAAATGCTGCAGGCTTTAAAGCTAAGTGATGACCTAAATTTGAATGAAGTAGATTCTGTTAGCTTGCTTGTTGCTGCTCATCAAGAGGTATGTTACTTGAGTCTTAATTGATGGCTCTGCAGTGTTCTTTTATTGATCATAACTTCTTCTGTTTATGGTCATTTTGTTGGTTTTGATTCATTTTCAGTGGGGCTTACTTGGACGTGAGCCATTGGAAATATTACGGCTTTCAGCAGGCCTGTGGTTTGCTGAGAGGAGAGCTTTAATAACGACATTGTATACTCTCCTCAGGGTAAGTTTGTGAAATTCTTTGAAAACAAACTCTATTTTTAGATGTTTATTTCTTTGTACACTTGTGTTTTAATATTTCTTTTGCTAGTTTATTTTGTTGGATATTCTTGCTGTTTGGAATGTTACGCCTTATGTTGATGTAGATATTGGTTTCATTAAAACAAAAAAAAAAATCTTTCCCTGCTAGGACAGGCTGTTGTCTTAGATGAAGGCCTCGAAAATGATCTGGTGGCTGATATTCATGGCTATTTAGAGGAGTTGTTTACATCTGGACTCAGGCAAAGGTTGATTACAATTATTAAGGTTGGTAATTCCACCTTTTTACTTGGGATTTTTTCACACTGCTAAATTTCCATGCACACAATGCTCTTACATGTTAGATAGTGTACAATAGGTTCAAACTAGGCAGTTAATCCTCTTGCACTGCTGTAGGAGTTATATGTATACTGAGATAGATCATTTTTGATTTTCTTATAAATCCAGGTGGTAAAGGCATAGGAACCTATAGACCACAGTATGTTTTGGGGGTGTGTAACATGTGGGTGCTAGTGACACCAGATGGATCAATCCATGTTGGTTTGGGTTGTTTGCTTTTCATGTGCATGCTAGAAAATAGGTTTCTATTGTTTATTTATTTGAAATTAGTTGGTATGTGTTTGAATGATTGCTGAGCTTGCAATTACTCTATATAGAATGGAAGACAAAGGAAGTGTTTAATAGGATGTGAAAAGAATAAAGAACATCACTAGCCTATTTTCAAAAGATGGCTGAATATATGTGTTCAGGAACTCAATCGTGAAGAGCCAGCAGGTTCAGGGGGCCCTCAAGCAGATCGCTATGTTCTTGATTCAAGAGGTGCACTTGTCCAACGTTATAATGTGGCTCAAAGAGAGCGTCTGGGTTTAAGTCAATGCCTTGTACTTTCTCTGCTCATAGTTCGGATCAGTGAGTAAATTTTCTTGAAATCCTTTCCATAAACGCTATCATCAAAGACCACACTGTGAATTTATTTTTCTATTTTTCCATTATATTTCCTTTGCGTGTAACAGTTCTAATAATAGCCAAATTAGACATTTTGAATTCCAAAGTTTTAAAATGGTATCCTCTTTATATCTTATAGTAAGTAGGAAACACATTAGATTTTTAGGATCCTTTTTAATCAATCACTGGGCAAAAAACCTAAGTATGTAATGTAGAAGATGTGGACTGATTACCACATTTCAATCACATAAAAATAACCAGTTGAGGGTGTAATTGGTTCATTGTCAGTACATGGAATAGTCTGTTGAATATTCTATGCATAAATGAAGCTCTTCCTGAGTGAATATTGTTAGCATAATGCAGGATGTCTGTCATGATTTTCTTTTTCTGTGGAAAAAAGTTTGCAATTTCATTTATTAAAGAAAAATTACATCTATCAGATGCCATAGGCATGCCTGTTCCTTCCAAAACATGGAATAAGGTAAATCATAACATGTACCTATCCATAATCTAATCTAATCCATCACAGATTCCTTCCATCATCCTCATTACATCAAAAAGAAAAAAACCTACTTAAGGATATACCTCCAAACAGGAGACAGTCCAGGTATACAGACCAAAATTCAAAAGTGATTTCAAGGTAGTCTTCAATATTACATCAGTAACTTTAAAGATAACCAGAGCTTTCCAGAAGAACCAAACATACAGGACTGTTAACCATTTGCAACCACCTGGATAATAAACCTTTGCTCGTGCAAAGGAGGATGGTAATATCCATTCAGCTGACTCTCAACTTCCTCCTGAATGAACCAATGCCCAAAATCCATCTGGACACCAGCCTTAAAGAGACCATCAACAATCTGATTCCTCTCCCTGTAGACATGCTTAGAAGAAATAGAATTAAAAGCAAAAGTGATTCCTTTTAACTCATCAAATAAAGGCTGCAAAGATAAGATGACATGGAATCCCCCCCAAGAGACCATCAACAATCTGATTCCTCTCCCTGTAGACATGCTTAGAAGAAATAGAATTAAAAGCAAAAGTGATTCCTTTTAACTCATCAAATAAAGGCTGCAAAGATAAGATGACATGGAATCCCCCCCCATCCATTTAATCACAAGCATGAAATCACTGAGAATTTGCAGAGATGTGATTCCTTTCTCACCAACCAGAGAGAGAAGTTTCAGGGCCATTGACAATGCATAATTATTTGTACCCTGTCCCAATCCTGCTTGAAACTTAATACCATGAGTTTCCTTCAAAATAATAACACCACCAGCACCTCAAACCTGTGGATCCCCCTGAGATGCTCCATCAAAGTAAGCCCGAGGATTTGACCTATTCACAATCTCTAAAGCTACCTGTCAGGCAGATTTTTCCATCTTTTGCTATCTGAAACTACTGAGAATACCCATACCCTGGGAAGCACTTTGGATTGGAGGAATAAATATGTTCTCAAATAAGGAAGCATTCCTTGCGAGCCAAATGCCCCAAGCTAGAATCAGAGGTCAGGCTTTAAACTTTTTTTGCATTCAAATTTTCACAGCAAAGTTTCAGGGCTTCTTCAGTAGAGTGCCCCTCCACACCAATTTCGTTCCACTCAAGACCTCCACCTCCCTCCAGACCTGCAAAGTGTAGGAGCAGAGCATATTTAAACGTACACTTGACTCCTCTTTTTCTTTACACAAAGGGCATCTTCCTGGACCCTACTTATTCCTTTTCTGTAGGTTGCCCCACGTCAAAGCTTTATTATTAAGCACCAGCCATATGAAGATGCGAGCTTTTGAATGACATTTGAACTTCCACACTGTTTTCCACCACCATACCAGATCCACAACAATATCCCCAAGACAGAAAGCCTTATAACCAGTCTTTGGAATATACTCCCCAGTAGGAATTTTTTGACCAGATGAGACTGTCTTCCTTCTCACTAATTCTGTTAGATTTCACTGCACCTGAGGTCTGGTCTGTTGTTTCCACAGTTATACACAATTTACCCAATTGAACTGTAAACATAAACACACTGAGATGCCTAACTACATTAGCACAGCGGAAAAGGAAAAACTAGCAATTAGATCATACACAGGTACACATGAATTTCATGCCCAAAATCACTGTTCTTAAACCAAGAACCCATGGGCTCCCATATCAGGGACAATAGCCCAATTTTACAAAGGAAAATTGCCAAGAACACTTACGGAACCTTCCTTGGTTTCCGTGCAAAAACTCATACTGCTGTCACACACTTGTGACAACCTTCTTTCTCTGTTGTTACTGCTGTTACAACAGCCTTCAAAGCTGCCCCTGTAACAGTCCTTAAATGTGAATTTTCTCAAAACCCAGTATGCTTTAAACCAATTAATCTACTTTTAATTAATTATTCAGGGTTTTCTTCACAATAAAATAAATACACAGCAGAAAATAAATGTCTCAAGAACTGAAAGTAAAGTAGACAGCAATCACATCACAAGTACACAAGTGTTTTTGGACAATTGTCCTCGGAAAAACCCAAGATGGGAAAACCGGTGCAGCAGATCTGAGATTTTATTATTATTCAGAAAGGAAATATAGAGTTCTCTTACAATACAAATCGGCCCAGCCAAATACCAAGCAAAATGCTCAGACAAACTCCCCCCCAACAATTGTACGGCCCCTCTCTGCAAATCCCTGAACCAAAACGTGCTTGATGAGACCCCTGCGTAAGCCTATGCGCAAGATTGTACGACTGTCTGCGTGGGTGCTGCGTCACCTGGTACGGCGGCCCTCAGATCTGAGATAAAGTCCTCTGCAATGCTGAAGATGTGTGTACCAATCTCCTTGATGAGTCCTCCTCTGTCTCCCTGCAAATCCTCACACTCAAATCTGCAATCAATCTCCCTATGGATCGATTTCTCCTTCTCCTTGTGCGCCCTCTTAGCCAAGTCGATTTCTTATTCTTCATTGAGCAAGTGAAACCCTAATCTCCAAAAGGATTGAGGGCTGAGATCTGTTGGAAAATAATAATTGTGCTCGTTTAACCATAGACAATATAGCAATATTGTCACCCAACCATAGGCCGAAGCCACCCCCGAGCACCTTAACCTTTACAGAGAGAATAATTCCGGAAGCAAACCCTAGGTCCAAAAGCCAATCAAGGTAGGGTACCACTCTCTAGAGCTAGCGTACCAAGCTGAAAGTCCAAACCATAACCAAGAGAAAGTCCAAGACTAAAACTGAAAATACTAGTTGCAGTAGCAGTAGCTGCAGCTACAACTACTCTCCAGACTTGCGCACTTACTTAATTTCTGTAGTGCGCACTAGATTTCTGCAGTTGCGAGCTGTGTCTTTCAAATGAGCTCTGGCGTCCTGTATTTATACTGCTCCTCCTTAGCTTTCTGGGCCGACTTCTCATTCTGGAGGCCAAAAACTCAATATTAAATATTTTTTTTAGCCGACTTGTCTTCTAGGGTTATGTCCAATGCTTTAGTGTTTCTTCTTGCTTCCCGGAATATTTTATTCTTGTCAGGGTTACACGTGGAGGTTAATACCTCCCGCAGCTACCATAATATCAACAAGATCAACCCGCACCCTCATGATGAGATCAATGGTCAAGATTAAAAGACCACAACTTAAATTATTTTTCACTTTAACTTTAGAAAAAGTACTCAATAAAGTCAACTGAAGATTATAACACATCAACAGTTCTTTTCCTAAGTTGGACTTAGGAAAACATTTAATTAATCAACTCAACCTAAGTTTCATTGTCCTCCATCATGCTAGGACGCTGTAATGGTGATGGAAGACCTTTCTTGCTTTGATATCAACACTCCCTCTTAGCGAGGAAGGGATTCTGTCTCAACCCCATCTGATCTCTGAACTTCTCAAACTTCTATCTACTCAGTGCCTTGGTAAAGGTATCTGCCATCTGCTCATCAGTCTGTATGTAATCAAGCCTCATGACTCCTCTCTGTACACAATCCTGGATGAAGTTATACATGATATCGACGTGCTTGCAACGATCATGAAACACTGGATTCTCAGAGAGCTTGATGCAACTCTGATTATCACAGTGAATCATAGTAGCTTCTAGCTCCTGCCTTTACAAGCCCAAAAGTAACTTCCTTAACCATAGTGCCTCACAAGCTGCCAAACTCGCTGCCATGTACTCTGCCTCAACATATCTCAATGCCAGTGATCTCTGCTTCCCGCTGAACCAGGAAATGATGCCCGATTTAATGCTGAAGCAACAACCTGAAGTACTTTTCATGTCCTCTGCACATCTTTCCCAATCAACATCTGTAAAACCTGCTAATGTCACTCCACCACTGTGCTCATATAAAAGCTCGTACTCCACTGTCCCCATGAGATAGCGAAGCTCATGCTTCACATCAATCCAATGTACTCTTCGAGGGTCCACCATGCACTGACTCAAAGAGTTTACTGCAAAGCTGATATCTGGCCGAGTATTGACGAGATACATGAGTGATCCAATCAACTGACATGTTTTTCTTATATTAGTACTGTTGTTGGGAAATTATACCCTACGGACTAACAAGCTAGGGCTTAAACTTGCATGCAGATCATGACCCTTAAGTTTGTCGTACCCTTAAGGGTATAGATCATGACCCTTTAGCATAAGGGCTTAAGTTATCTCAGAAGTTTGTTACACAGCAACAGCAAGCCGTGTTGACTAATCCCTTTCAGCATGGGCAAAATTTAACTCAAGCCTCTGCAAGTGGCGAAGGGGGCAGCCAGGAAAACTGCCCTCCTCCAAATAATCCCTCTTCCGCGAACGTATACATGGTTAGAAGTGATGCTTTAATAACGACTAGAGCGCATGATTATAGCAAACCAAGTGCCTCTGAGAAGGGCAAAGAAGCCGAGATCCCCTCTCTTCCGCTACAGATCGAGAAGACGTTGGGTAAAACTATGACACGCATTCCAAAGGGTGCGTTTAAGAGGGCTTCTCATAATCCAAATGCAAGGGCCGCCCAGAACTACTCTGTGGTGGAAGATTTATCGCAAACCCCTTGTGCTATGTCTGCTTTGGAGGTCCTCCAAAGTTGCCCTGCTTAGAGGAAAGCCTTGTTGACTGCTTTAGGCTCTACTAAGACTTGTAACCCGGGTTTAAGAGTAAATAACCCTAAATTGCACCATCCATGCTTACCTGGCATCAGGCCAACTCATTGCCCTTCATTGCCAAAGCCATGCTGAACAGACTCTTAAAAAACCTCTTAAATTAAGTAACCCAGACCCTAATATCTCCCCAGTGGATCGGACCCTAGGAGTAAATATCGACATTTAAGAGTAAATAACCCTAAATTGCACCATCCATGCTTACTTGGCATCAGGCCAACTCATTGCCCTTCATTGCCAAAGCCATGCTGAACAGACTCTTAAAAAACCTCTTAAATTAAGTAACCCGCGCCCTAACCTATCACTGGGCGCGTTGGAACGCGGGCAGGCCTTCTGCTGCACGCGTTGGAACGCTGGCTGGCCCACTACAGCCCGCGTTTACCTAACAAAAGCACAAAATCAAGAAAGTTGCCGACGGGACGAAAAGCTTTGGGTCAGTTAACTGGAACTCCCAGCCATGCATGGCCGAGAGTTCGTCCAAAACCCTAGNCACTTCTCTGCACATGTGTGCACAGTTGTATTGAAACCTCTTTGGCTGTGCTGTTGCGATGAACTTTCCCAAACTACGACCAATGGATTTGAAGGTGGATCTGTCCCAAAAAGGCAAACCTAGATAGGTGCCAATGCAGTTTCTTCCAATGGTTTGAAATCTAAAGACCAGTGGTTCAAATACATTCCTCTTGCACCCATGAAATATTGGCCAGCTTGAAATATAGGATCTCTGTCTTCTGAAAATTGAAACAAAAGGCATAGTAATCTCGTCCACAAGCAAAGAAAGAGGGCTGTCCTTGGAGCTTAGGTTTCCAAGCTTCTTCAATCCATTGTTCTAAATATACAGTGCTAGGCAATAAACTAGTGAACTTCCCTATCAGAGCACACTCCATGAGGATGCTAATCTTCCTTTCGAGCTCCAGGGATGAGATGTCTAGGATGGGGATGAACATTGTAATCTTCAGAACCCTTTGCTGAATGAATGGCTTCCGGATCCGTTGGATCTACTGCTTTAGGGCCTTTCGGCATTTTGGACGGATCTTCATCTTTGGCTGTGTTGGCACCCATAGCCGCTGCGTTAGAGTGGCCCTTCTTTATGGTTGCTATTTGGGCTTTTGCAGCTGGAGGAGGGCAACGAGATCTGCAGTCTTCCAACTGTTTTGATTCCCTGATGGATTCTTCACTAATGAAGGCCATTTTATAGGGGCAAGTGCATTGAGGGGTGAGACAAGGGGGATAGGATAAACCTTAGCTGTAGGCATTTGTCTTCTGCTGAACTCTCATTGCTTATTGTGTCCTCCCCTATAGGAGTTTTATGGGTGCATACCAGTGTTGTATATCTCTCCGATATATCTCCGATATTCCGATAAATTCCGAGTTAAACACTTGTCCGATATATTCGAAATATTCCGAGTTAGACCCCTGTCTTGCGACATTTTCCGAGATATTCCGATATTTTCCGCCGATGTCACTGAGAAGTTACATTCCAGACCCTCGCGTATACTTTCCCCGAGACGAGATATACAGCATTGGTGCATACATAACTCAATTCACACAAATGTATATGGAGAGAATACTAACTGTCCAATATCTCAATGCTGCAGCTATTGCATCTATGGGAGCCCGAGGTAGGGTACCGATTCCTGAATATACAATTACAACTGTCAAAGCAATCTTCTCAATTTACATAATTACATAGCGCACCAAGTTAGTTATGGTGGTTTAACTACCTAATGGCTAATACTGATACCTCAATATTACATTGGTCACATATCTAACATATAGAACGACACAAGTATTAACGATAACTAATATTACTGGAAGGTGCATATGCCAACAAAGTGAACAGTTGTTGGGTGCAAAATCATGATGCTTACATGCTGTAGGTCCAGATACTTGCACGGCAGATATTCAGCCAGGTTTCTAGTCAGCTTGTGGAGGAAATTGAATTATTCACTATTTAATTCATCTAACATTCAGAATGAATTAAGGATTCAATATGTTTCTCCATAGCACTTGCTTATGTGCACTCTTGTAAACGATGATAGCAATTCTGGATTTGACAAAGTTCGATTTGAAGAGTATCATGAAAATATGGATGTAGGTTACTATGATGATATCATTGATGCATTGGCGTTCGTGCTAGTTTAGCTAGGGATAATGAACCAAATCACGTGGTTGGATTTTGGCTTGTATATGCTTAAATCAGTGAAATAAGAAGAGTGATTCATACTCTCCGAATCACAATTATGGATTGGATTGGTCCCCAAAATGATATTTTTCAAGTCGAGGGTGAGTTAAAATTGGGTTGACTGAGTAAAACTTGCCAAGCTTGATATAAAACTCCCATTTGTGTATTTCTTTATTTTTTTGTACTTGGCAAGTTTTTGCTGAGCTTTTCCTGACCCGAGTCAAACTCTTGACTCGTCTGCCTCACTGATTTTTTTGCTGAGCCGAGTCTGGTAACATGGACTTAAATTCGCACTTGTAGGCTACATTATGGAGGGCTAGTGCTACTGAGGTTCTGTATAAAGTTTTGAACTGTTTTCAATTATCCTTTCCACATTTTTATGCTTATCTTATTGCATACCTGTTGAACTTTTCCCAAATTTTTTTTAACTTCTTGAAAATTTGAACATTCTTTTTGCCAAGCCTACCAAACTTCCAACTATGGTAAGCATGCCATTGTGGTATTTAGTGGCTGATTGCTTTTGTAAGCTATATAGATCATAATAGTAGACAGACAAGAAGGTTTTGCAGATGGATTGTTTTGTCTATACATTTGAGCTGGTTTGACTTAATTGATAAGGATATTAGCTGGTTTTTTCTTTCTCTGTCAGAGTCACAAGAGGCGAAGGATGTTCTATCACTGCTGAAGGACTGTGCTGCTGATGCAAATGATTTTCGAAGCATTGTCAAAGTTCAAGTAACATGTTTCTATTACTGCCTTTTGTATTCTATTTTTAGTCAATGCCCTTGATTGTCTTCAGATGTTCTTTACCACTATCCTCTTGACCAATTTTGGCTGTTTGTATATTGTCTCTTTTTCACTTTTAATTCATTTTATACTGTATTCCATCTCATAAATGTATAGTGGCTAGTTATTTTCTGTTATTCATCTATTATTTCAGGGGAAATCTAATAGCTTGTCAATTTTTTTCGATCTGGAATAACTTAGTTTTAAATCTTTAACACTGTGCAGATTGCATATACTGTCCTGTTTGGACTTGTTATACCATTAGTGTCAGATGCATTGAGTGGACCACAAGATATGTCAGTCTCTGTTATTGCTTCAGACACTGCTTTCAGAAGAGAATTCCAAGGAACTGTATGTAATTTCTGCTGATGGCATTTGCTCCAGTGTTATCTTGTTGAAATGGGCTTCTATAATAGAAAGTCATAAGCTTTTGGGATGCTAATATTGTAAGTTCTGCTTTTCAGGTTATGACTACTGTAAATGATGTGACGGTTGAGGGTTTTATGGACATTGTAAGACTGGCTTGGGCCGTTTTTATTATGTTTACTTCTGATGGAAGTTTTGCAGTGGTCAGTAGTTCAGGTTCCCAAGCGAGTGATGCTATGAATATACGATCATGTCTTGAACGAGCTTGTGTGAAAAATGCATTTAAGTTTCTATCGGTCAGAATACTACGGACAGCAGCATTCCAGGTTTGCTTTGCCATTTGTTGTTTTGAGGGATGCAGAATTTCAATGATAGATACGATGAAAGCTGTTGCTAATTATCCATATATTAGAATAGGCATGATGGTTATCCTCCTGTTAAGAATGAATCAAGCATGCAAACCAGATGCCCGCTAAATTGTGTATGAGGATGTCTCTATTTTCTGACGGGACACAACATACTATGTTTTTGGCCAATAGCTTATTGTTTTGTTTTATCATCCCTTTGGAGCATTGAATATTGGAAATTGTTTCCATTCAGAATAGGGATTCTTTAGAAATTTACCTCTCTGCATTGAGATTTTCAAAAACATTTCACTCTTGATTGCTAATCCACTATATTCTTGTCTTTGTTGTTTGACTTCCAAATGCTAGATCTGCTAGATCTGTCCACTAGTACCTCCGATATGCTAGATCTACCTGCTAGTAGCTTAGATCTACAAGATCTGCCCATTGGTACCTCAGATCTGCACTAGATCTGTCCGTTTGTACTTCAGATCTGCTAGATTTGTTTGCTGGTACCTCAAATCTGCTAGATTTGCCCGCTGGTACCATAGATTTGCACTAGATTTGTCCGTTGGTACTTCAAATCTGTTAGATTTGCTAGCTGGATATGCTGCTTGACTATCTAGAAATCTGTCCTTTGATTTTTGGCTGCTGGGTTTTCTTCTCTTGCTGCACTCCTTGCACTTTCCTCCTTTGGACTTGATCTCTAGATGAA
>SNQJ01S0032284.1:4207-26233 GCA_010110895.2 Picea sitchensis
AGATGTGGTGAAATGTTGTGTGAAGTCCATTTGTTTACCCAACACCACTCGCCAATATTTTATAAGATTTTATAATTCAATGAAAGATTCGCCAATATTTTACAAGATTTTATAATTCAGTGAAATATTCGCCAATATTTTACAAGGTTATATAATTGACTAAAATATTCGCCAAAAAATTATATATATATTTTATATTATTGATAAAATAGCCTTCAATTTTTCCTATGTATCATGGGGATTCTCCCATTTATTATACATATAAATTTAGGGGGGGTTCTTAAAATCACCCCTGCCCGCAAGTTCAGGATGACAGTAATGACAACAAATTGGGTTAACTCACAGGTGACAATAGCAATAGGAAAATGGGGTGTGGAAGCAGGAAATGACAACAGGCCACTAAAACACAATATGGTTCAGATAACACCGATTTGTTGGATGCGTGACAAGCAATTCACGTAGAGGTAGACATAGAATCAATAGTTCAGACAGAGGGTGTATCGGCTTCTCAAGAAAACATCATCGACTTTGGGTCTCAGAGCTACGTGAGGGTATGCATGCAGATATTAGACAGAATTCTCGGTTTCAGATAGCTGACGACATAATGGAGGAGGAACCCCAAACTCAGTTGACGCTTCATCTTTTAACCACATGCACCGAGGTCGAAACTTGTCTTCCTGGAGCTGCACGTGTTCCCCTTTTCACACTTGGATATACATGCGTTTCCTCCCCCAGGACTTGGGATAAAAACATGTTTTGTCACACAACTTTAGAATAATAATAAAAATATTATTCTCAAGGACTTAATCCCCTAAGATTAACCCCTCTTTCCAACCTTTCGGCCACTTTTCTCTTAACCACCCCGCGGAAGCTTAGTCCCCCATCACTCTTTCTTCGTGGTCGGTCAGCATGCAGTGATGGTTGATCTTTATTAATGTTTTTCATATTACATATACAAAAACAAGCTCATGGCCTTTAACACTTAGGCTCTTCGACCTACTAAACACATAATCCCACCAGCTTATCAATACTTGGCTCACCAACCTACAAAAAATTATTTACAATTCATAAACATGATTACAATAGGGATCGTACTTAGGGATATTACATTAAAAATTTCTCCAATACTAAGGATTGCAGACCCAAATGAAGACTTCATTGTATGCATAGATGCATGTAAAGAAGGACTTGGTGGTGTCCTCAGTCAAAATGGCTTTGTTATATGTTATGAATCAAGGAAGTTGAAGGAGCATGAAAGAAACTATGCCACTCATGATTTGGAGCTGGAAGACATAGTTCATTCCTTGAGGAAATGGATACACTACCTCACGGGGAAAAGGTTTGAGCTAAGAACAAACCATAATGGTCTGAAATATTTATTTGATCAGCCAACTTTAAATTCTAGGCAAAGCATACGGTTAGAATTTCTAAGTGAATATGACTTTGATATAAACAATATCAAGGGGAAAGAGAACAAAGTGGCTGATGCACTCAGCAGAAGAGTGCATGAATTGCATGCTACAACCATTATCATGTACCAATCAGGTTTGAAAGACAAAATTATAGAGGCTTCCAAATCAGATTTGCAGTACAAGGAATAAGTGGAAAAATCACAGCAAGGTAATTTGCAGCAGAAAATTGAAGAATACAAGCTAGCTAATGATGAAATTCTCATGTACAGGAGAAACATTTATGTACCAAATTCCCAGGAATTGAAAAATATGATATTGAGGGAAATGCATAATGTACCTTATGATGGGCACCCAGGTTATCAAAAAACTATTGCAACTGTCAAGAGACAATATTATTGGCTAGGCATGAAGAAAGAGGTTGTTGATTTTATTGCCAAATGTCTGGAATGTCAAAAGGTAAAGGCTGAGCATAGACACCTAGATGATTTGCTACAACCATTACCCATTATTGAGTGGAAATGGGAAGTTGTAACAATGGATTTCATCACCAAACTGCCCAGAACAAACACGCAACATGATTCTATCATGGTAGTGGTGGATAAGCTTACTAAAGTTGCCCATTTTATTCCAGTTAAGATTGCTCACAAGGAAACCAACATTGTTGATTTTTATATGAGAGAAATTTCTCAATTACATGGCATACCCAAGACAATTGTGTTTGACAGAGATCCAAAATTTACCTCAAAATTTTGGAAAGGATTATTTAATGGATTTGGAACAAATTTGAATTTTAGTACAACTTATCATCCTGAATCATATCGAAAAATAGAAAGGGTGAATCAAGTGTGTGAAGATATGTTGAGGATGTATGTGATGAATAAACCATCAAAATATGAAAACTCCCTACACTTGGTAGAGTTTTCTTATAAAAATGGGTACTAAACCTCACTAAAGATGAGCCCATTTGAGGCACTTTATAGAAGAAAGTGCAACACACCAGTAAGTTGGGATAACCCAACAGATAGTGCAGTGGTTGGGCCATATTTTATCAGGGAAATGGAGGAGAAAATGATAAAAATAAAGCAAAATTCAAAGGCTTCCCAAGATAGGCAGAAAAGCTATGCTGATAAGGGAAGAACTCATAGGGAGTTTAAAGTGGGAGACCATGTATTTTGAAACTAAAAGCCAATAGAAGTTCAACGAAGTTGGAAAATTGTTCAAAGTTGGCATCTCACTATTGTGGGCCATTTGAAATACGAGAGAGGATTGCTCCAGTGGATTATATGATTGCATTGCCTAAATATATGTTTGTTCATAATGTATTCCATGTATCATTCCTAAAGAAATATATACCTGATGATAATCATGTTATTGATTGGAATGTGATCCAAGTGGAGCAAGAAGGATCTTTCCAAGTGCATCCCATATGCATTCGAGACCGGAAAATCAAACAGCTCTGGAATCAATCCATAGGGCTTGTAAAGGTCCAATGGACCTGGTACAATCCTGAGGACACTACTTAGGAGCATGAGGATGTAATGCAGGCAAAATACCCGCATCGTTTTGAGTTTATTTGAAATTTTGTTGTGTATGAGTCCATAATGCACTGAGGACAATGAATAAATAAGGGGAGGGGATTGTAATATCCCTAGGCCGAACCCAATTGTAATGTAAATGAAAATGTACTTAAGATGGTGAGCTATTTGATATTATTTTTGTATGCACCTTTCATGGCATAGTGCGCACATGTACTGTGCATTAAAATGAGGAAGTGTGCACATTCCAGAGTATTGCACGCAACAACTTAAGTGCGTGCGATTTTGAGGCCAGGGATCCTTTGTGTATATGTTGTGTTTTATAAGCTGGTGAGCCAGTTTTGTGACTATTAGGCTGGAGAGCCTAGATGTTAAAGGCCAGTGAGCCTACTTTTGTATATGTATTAGCACTAATATAAAATACATCACCACACATAGACTGACCATGATAAAAGAGTATGGGGGACTAAAATTCAGTAGTTAGGGAAAGTGTGGGGGATAAAAGTTAAGGAAAAGGGGCTAAGACAGGGAGCTTAAGACAAAAAGGATTATTATATTAATATTTCTTAAAGTATAAAGTATGGATAATTATTTTATCCTAAGTTCTAAAGATGGGGACAAGTGGGACAAAATAGCTCCCAACATGACAAGTCTCAAGTTGGGGACATGCATACATATTGTTTAGACTTAGTTCATTTCCCATCATTATTTCCATCATTCTCCCATCATTCAGTCATCCATTCAATCATCCATGAGAATTCACATACTCATTGAGATATCTTCCCTACCTTCATGTCACTGTACCTGAACCTGTATCCATAGCCATACTTGTTTCTGTAGATGGTTAGCGTAGGAGATGTACTGAAGAATTAGGTTGTCAGGCTCATGGGATATTGAAGAGGCGAGTTGTCAGGCCCATGAGAAATTCCTCTATGGGTGAAATAATTGTTGGGAATTGATTTCCTCAAGGTGCTAAACTACAACTATAGGTCTTTGAGACTTCATGTCTAGCCTGTTGCTGAAGCTCAAAAAGGAAGTGGGGTAGCTGAAGGACTGTTGAGAAGAGAAGGGGCACACTTCTGGGGGTGGGTCGGGCATGTGGGGAATGAGGGACTGTAGGCTATTAGTTTGAGTGGGCACCTGTGACAAAATCTTTCTTGATGTATATGAGTCATTAGCCTGGTTAGGAATCCCCTTACCTGGGTGGAGTTTAGTCCCAGCTCGAGGGTGACCCACTGCTGAGAGTGATGAGTAGTGTGGTCTAAGGCTGAGAGGTTTGTGGAAGGTTTGCACGCAGTTGGTGATATTATTACCAAGATAAGTGTCAATTGTGCGATAAATTTACATGCTACATTATTATTTACGTGTTTATTTTTATGGGTTTATCCTATGTATGTTTATAACTGCCTTTATATTTATGAGTATTACATGTATATGTTTACTATTATTTCAGTATGAATACATTCATTTAAAAAACATATTTTTCTGTTTACGTTTTATTTATAAATTTCCCCAAGAGTTCTGTGTGTATATGTTTTAATTGCATGCAGTTGAAAACTTTTATGTGGCATAACTCAGTTGGATGCTGGGTATGTTACAGTATGTTCCACAGTGAGAAAAATAACGTTCTCTCATGTAGAATGCGTCGACGTGGGTGGACGGGAATGTTACAGTTGGGGGAAAGAAGCCCATGAAAAAAATATTTAATCCAGGATGGATTATTGTTCAAGGGAAGCAAAATGTGCATACCAAGATGCTCTATGAGAGACAACCTACTAAAAGAGAAACACGATGGAGGTTTGGATGGACATTTTGGTCATGATAAAACCTATGCACAATTGAGCTCTTCATACTACTATCCAAGTATGAGAACCAAAGAAAAGGAATTTGTGAAAAAATGTAGAATCTGTCAGTATGTGAAAGGGAGACAATAGAACACTGGTTTGTATCAACCATTTCCTATTCCATAAATTCCTTGGGATGCAATTAGTATGGATTTTGTATTGGGATTACCTAGAACCTAGAAGGGAAGTGATTCCACATTTGTTGTGGTAGAAATATTTTCCAAGATGGCACATTTCATACCATGTCAAAAAAAAAGTGATGCTACAGACGTTGAAAATTTGTTTTTCAGGGAAGTTGTGAGACTACATCGGTTACCCAAAAGCATAGTTGTAGAAAGAGACACAAAGTTTGTAGGACACTTTTGGAGAAATCTATGGAAGAGGTTGGGGACAAA
This sequence comes from Picea sitchensis, assembly GCA_010110895.2. NCBI lineage: Eukaryota > Viridiplantae > Streptophyta > Pinopsida > Pinales > Pinaceae > Picea > Picea sitchensis. The sequence goes on from SNQJ01S0032284.1 coordinate 9,394, forward strand.
CTTTCCCTTCAGTTCAACATATCACCCTCAGACAGATTGGCAGACTGAAGTGGTGAACATAAGTCTTGTAAATTTATTAAGGAGTTTAGTCACTGAGTAGGTCCATCAGTGGGATCAGATTCTGGTGCAAGTAGAATTTGTGTTTAACAATTTGGTAAACAAGAGCACTGTGAAAATTCCATTCGAGATAGTGTATGGAATACATCCAAGAGGGATTACAAAATTGACATATTTGAAGCAAGATGAGTTTAGAAGCGCTGGAGCAGAATATTTTGCTACAAATATGTAGAGATTTCATGATCGAGTCAGAGAGAAGCTACAGGACATCTGCCAAAAGTACAAGAACAAACTGGACCAGAAAAGGAGAGAATTTAGATTTGAAGTTGGAGATGAAATTTTAGCACATTTGAGGAAGGAAATGTTTCCAAGGGGAACATATAACAAGTTGAAAATGAAAAAGATAGGACCATGCAGGATCCTCAGGAAATTTGCAACCAATGCTTATGAGATTGAGTTGCCAGAAAATGTTGGAATATCACCGATATTCATTTTTTCAGACCTGTATCCTTACATGAGAGATGTTGCAAGAGAACTAAATGACCAAAAGGAGATTTAGTGGGAAAAACAGATGCCCAGAGAAGAAAATCCTCAGATGGAGAAAATCTTAGAGCAAAGAGTTGGAAAGAAGACCAGGAGGAAGATGTATCTTGAATATTTGGTGAAGTGGAAAGATAACCCAGTGGAATATTCGAGTTGGATCACTAAACATGACATTTTGAAACATGGAAACATAGTGCAGGAGCTCACGGACAGGAGTTGGTTTCCCTTGACCAAGTTTTGAGGAACACTTGGTCATATTTGACCATTTTTGGGACTTCAACAACTTGTCAAAGATGGAGCGCAACGCGAAGCAGAAATCATGGAATCTAGACCCCTTTTTGGGTCCCTTTTGGGTTTTGGGGATAATGTAATGGGATTGGGATGTCGACCCATGGGTTTAGCCATGTTTAGGATTATTTTGTATATATATATATATGTCTAGGCCATATAGAGAGGGTGTGTGGATGATATATCTATGTGATGAAGGCTAAGTGCCAAGGGTTGAATCTGTGTGAACAAGGCATTTTATGTAAGGCTTGCAGAGCTAAGTGCAAGTCCCTGTGAGAGACTGTAGAAAGATTTGTGTTGTAGTGCAAGGAAGAAGGATCTAGCGAGATGCGTAGATCTTCTATCCTATGCGAAGAGGGATTCAAATAGCTCTATGATGTAACCTGATTAACTGAATATAATAAAGAAGAAGACTTTGTGGACGTAACCCTAGGGTGGGGGTGAACCATGGTAAATATGTGTGTTGTGCTTTGTGCCTCGACCTGATGTGGTTGTCTCTTTCTTTGTTAAGGGCTTTGATGTGTTTAGATAGATCTATTTATGCTTTGTTCTTTTGAGATATGAATGAATATTAGTTCATGTATGTAATATGCTTAGTGCTTGATCTGCTGAATCTAATCTATCTCGTTGTGGCTAAGTGCTAGATTATCTAAAATCTAAGTACATGCTGCGACGATTTGTGTTATCTGTGAAGTATCATGAGGGTTGAATATTGATGAGTAATCTATGCTAGGTGATTGCTAAGTGTTATAATCACAGATTTGTGTCCCAGCTAAGGTTGTAGACACCTGAGTCTTGCAACAACCTCTGCCTCTACTTCTGGTGAGACTTCATCTGCTTTGCAGGTGTTGCCAAAAGGGCTGGTACCTAGGGTTTTGTTGGTGTTTTGTTGTATCATTGAAACCTAGGTCTTCCCTTGTGCCAAAAAATCGTTTCGTTGCCCGGACCTGAAACTATGATTGTTGGGAACTGAGCAAAAGAAGCTTTGTGCAAAGATTCATCCTGAAATTGTGAAATATCTGTGCATGGATCTATGCCCTAGTGAGAAGTGATCTAGTTGATCTAAAAATCTTTGTGCTGAGTAAGGAAGGACAGATCTGAAGTAAAGAAGTCAGATCTGCAAGAAAAGAGGTTGATACTGAAGAAAAGAAGTAAGATCTGTAAGCTCTATGCTCCGATAAAGGTAAGAATAGTTAAAATTTATTAGATATGGAAGCTTTGTGCCCTGTAGAAGTAAAAGAAGTGAAATTTGTTTGTTTCTAAAGTATGAATTTAGGTATGCTTGATAAAAAAATTCCTCGCTTGAAAACTGGGGCATTACTAGATGAAAGAATGTTTGATACAAATAGATCTAATAAGAATAATGAAAGATATGTTATACCTATGCATAGAAAGAATTTTTGGACTAACCAATGTGTGGAGGATCCTAGAAAGAAATTTTTCCAGGCTAGCCATTATGACCCTAGCAAGCAATACAAGAAAATTTGGGGATCATTGAAGAGAAAGAGAGGATTAACTCTTTGTTACAGTTGGAGAAGACCAGGACACCTTGCTAAGGAATTCCCTAGGAAAAACCCTAGTTACCTCTGTTGTAAGGCTAAGGACCATGAAGTACTGGATTTCCCTAGAATGATTACTAGACTTGAAAAGTTGAATATGGAGCAAGAAAACCTTGAAGGAGATCAAGAAACTACAGAGAAGCCCAGGATCAGGGGCATGAATTCCATTTTAGCTAGCTCCTGATACTGATCGCTTTTGTTGCATGGGAGCTACTGAAATGCGCAACCTTCTCGGACCTTGATCCCTTTGATCCACTAGCTGCGAAGTTTAGTACATTATGGTACTTGAACGACATGAGAAAACAATGGTAATCGAATGTTGTTTTCCACATGTACTATAACCAATTGAAAGCAACCATAAGGAGCGAACCTCACATAACCTCGAACACTTTATAGAGTTTCTGACCTATGATAAGGTTCAGCATGAACTGCCACTTTATATACCTAACCCCATGCACTAACGAGCACCAGGAACAACTTCAGTCCTATTATAAGCTGACATAAGAAGATCTAGAAGAGATTACGAAGGAATGGTCGGTGGACCTCCTTGTTTTAGTAGACCCCGCAAAATTGTCCGACATCAACAACCCCGGAACTGCGCAGGATACACCTAGGCCAAGTAAGACAAAGAAAGAAAAACCGACCAAGAAGACTGAAGAAGTCTAGGATGTTGACAACCTATCTGTAAGGATGATTTCCATTACACCAAATGAAGAAGGTGATACAGAAAATCAGAAAGTTGAAGTACCACCACCTAGGTATGAAGAAGACTCATCGAAGAAAAGGAAGGTCTCACCTCTGAAACCTTCCTCCAGAAAGAAACCAAGAACCCCTGTAACCAAGATCCGAACTTCCCTCACGTTAGATGACTTTGATTTCATTATTGTAGCAGTTAATGATGCTTCAAAGGAAATCATAGAGAAGCATGAGGCGAAGTAGGAACAAATGTATATCCAAATTGAGATCGCACTCCAAGGAGTACAAAAAGCACTCCAGTCTAGCCGAGCAGTCTCTACTACACCTCTGCCAGAAGAAACAACAGAAGTGGGAGATGAATTAGTTTAGCTCTACAAGATTGTTGATGTAGCCTAACTACGCCTTCGACATGCTCAAGAAGAAAAAGCGCAAGCAACCCAAGCCCTCAAGAAATCACAAGAGGAAATTATTGAACAATGACAAGCCACGCAAAAAGAGAAGAATGCTCTCCAAGCAAAATTTGAAGAAGACATAGCGAAGATCCAAAAAGAGAAAGAGAATTTTCTCGCAAAGAAAATAAGAATTGAAGAAGTAGTCAACAGAGCATTTCGCTCTGTGACCGGCTTAGAGAAGAAGGTCGAAGAGCGCATAGAGCGCCAAGTGACGAAGTTGGCTGAAGTTATTCAACAACTTCAGCAAAGGGTCCTGGAATTAGAACTTCAAACCATACCACAGACTCCGCAAGAAGTGCGCGACCAACGAGAATTTAATGCTCGGAGCACAGTTGAGAGGATTAAAACACTTGCTGCAGAATGTAAATAGCTAAGTAGCAAAAGTGTGTAGATATATGAAAAAATATCTGAAGACCCAGAGTTGAATAAACTAGAGTCCCAACTCTAGGAAGCAAAGCAGCATGCAGATACAGTATAGGCGCAACTTAAGCTTATGTCACCCATCGAGAGGATGAAGAGATCCTAGGAACATCGCACTACCCAACAACTCATTCTTACCATGCATAACAGAGTGATGGAAGTCACCCAAGAACTCTAGTTGCGCCAGGAGGCAACCTACCTGTTGTTTGAAGAAATTGAATGCCAATGAACACTACTAGAACAAGTAGTTGTTACAGTCGAGCAACAACTTAAAGGACCTATCAGCGAAGAGGTTGTTCAGGAATTCATTGAGCAAGAAGAAGTACCACAGAGACAAGTCGAAGCATCTCGGGCCAAGCTTGAGACCTTTGAGGCAAACTTACCCAGACCTGAGTGACTCGGGACGAGTCACTGTTGAGTGTTGGGGGCCTGTTAGCCCTTGACCAGGTTTTGAGGAACACTTGGTCATATTTGACCATTTTTGGGACTTCGACAACTTGTCAAAGATGGAGTGAAACGCGAAGTGTAAATCATGGAAGCTAGACCCCTTTTTGGGTCCCTTTTGGGGTTTTGGGATAATGTAATGGGATTAGGATGTCGACCCATGGGTTTAGCCATGTTTAGGCCTATTTTTTATTTATATATATATAGATGTCTAGGTCATATAAAGAGGGTGTGTGGATGATATATCTATGTGATGTAGGCTAAGTGCCAAGGGTTGAATCTGTGTAAACAAGGCTTTGTGCATTTTATGTAAGGCTTGCAGAGCTGAGTGCAAGTCTATATGAGAGACTGTAGAAGGCTTTGTGTTGTAGTGCAAGGAAGAAGGATCTAGTGAGCTGCACAAATTTTTTTTCCTATGCGAAGAGGGATTCAGATGGCTCTATGTTGTAACCTGATTAACTGAATCTAATAAAGAAGAAGACTTTGTGGGCGTAGCCCCAGGGTGGGGTTGAACCAAGGTAAATATGTGTGTTAGGCTCTGTGCCTTGACCTGTTGTGGTTGTCTCTTTGTTTGCTAAGTTCTTTGATGTGTTTAGATAGATCTATTTATGCTTTCTGCTTCTGAGATATGAATGAATATTAGTTCTGGCATGTAATATGATTAGTGCTTGATCTGTCTAATCTAATCTATCTCGTTGTGACTAAGTCTTGTATTATCTAAAATCTAAGTACATATTGCGATGCTCTGTGCTATCTGCGAAGTAACATGAGGGTTGATTATTGATGAGTAATCTATGCTTTGTTATTTCTAAGTGTTATAATCATCGATTTGTGTCCCAAATAAGGTTGCAGACACACGAGTCTTTCAACCATCCCTGCCTCTACCTTGGGTGAGACTTCATCTACTTCGCAGGTGTTGCTGAAAGGGCCGGTAACTAGGGTTTTGTTGGTGCATTGTTGTAGTGTTGAAACTTGGGTCTGCCCCTGTGCCAACATGAGTCCATGAAAATTTTATCTAGAGGAGTATGATTCAGGAGCATTGCCATCAAAGAAAAAGAGGCCAAGAGTGTAGGAAGAATTAGACACCTTGGTGCACTGAAATTTCAAATCGGCATTAAACAGAGGCAGTAGCGTGTTGCTGAGATATTTTGGAAATATTGTATTTGTTGTAGGAAAATCTCCCTGCAGACAGGTAGATTTCCTCTTGAGAGCTATACCCTTAACTCTAAGATAGAAAGTTCTTAACATGGAAACTGAATTCCTTTTAGATCTAATCAAGATGATGAATGAAAGAGAAGGAGGAAGGTATGTACCTTATGAACGTTGTTTGTCCCTGCAAGGTCCAGGATGAGCTTCGATCTTAAGCTCCTTGGTAGGTCCTACAGGACAAACAAAAGTACAAAAGACTCCCTACTCTACTGAGATTATCTCAAACATAGATCCATCTACTTCAGACAAACTTATATGGAACAAGTACAAGTTTGAAAGAAACGGGCCAAGCATTGATTATATTAATGAGAACAAGTAAAAGTACTTACAATCCTTTGAATGAAGGTACAACAAACTCTTCCATTTATCCTTGTCCAAATCCTTTGCTGAATCAACCTCCACTGATTTATTTTATGACATCTTACTCATGAGATCATAAGTTTGATGTAATTCTCAATTGTCATCCTCCAATACCACTTACAGGATCATAAGTTTGGTATCAATCTCAATTTTCCTTGTTCCTTTAACCATGAGAAGGCCTCCTTATATAACCTTGGAGGAGTCCAACCACTTGAGAGATATTTGGGATGAGTTGAGGATTCCTCTCCTTCAGTTTAGGATCTCCCCTAAGATCATTCCTTGACCATCTACTCGAATCCAACTACCTTCAGGATTTGAGGAATTCTTCCCTAATTTGCCTCAACAAACCCAAAATTTTCTCAAGATGGGGTAGCGCTTCCCCATAAGGGTGCACAGAGTGCTCAAACGCTCCCCTAGAGAGGCCTAGGGAGTGCTATCACTCCCTAACAATGGGTAGGGGAGTGCTCCTCCACAAAACTCAATTTTTTTATGATTTTTCCAATGGCAAAGGGCTTGTACTTCCTGCCAAATGATTTTTCTTCTTCCAAACCACCTTTGAGGTGTCTTTAATTGTATTTATGATGTCATTATGGGAACGACATGGGAAATACGGAAGCATACAGTTTGTGACACTTTCAAGACTTGTAGTCAAGATGCGATACTTACAACACTCATAATGACAACACTTGTGACACTATCAAAGTGAGTAATTTTGAGGTGTAATAGATTTCCCCCCAAAGTATGAAGTTAGAAGACAATGATGACTGAAGTAATTTGTATACTTTTTGAGCAAGGGTATGGACACAGAGAGACCAGAAAAAGATGCACACAACCATCAAACAAATATTATGACATGTTTCAAAACCAAGGCCGACATACCTATGCTTGAGTGATAAAGACTTTTTAGGTATGGCCGCCATAAAATACACTACGGATCCATAATTATATTGACAAAATGGTATAGCCACTGCAGATACAATGTGGATCTATAATCCTATGACCTGAACTGATCGTAGCCATGAAAAATACACAGTGGATCTACGAGATGACAAGACATAGCCACGACCAATACAAAGTGGATCTATGTAACAGTATATGTGTCATAGTTCAAATGAAAACTCCTTCGCAACCTGGGCAAAGTACATATAAGAGTGAAAAATCAACCCAGGGTATTCTTACTGATCCCGATGTAGTACGCATATAACCATGTGAATAGATGTCCTGATGTCGAACATGGCATAAACCACTTGATTACCGGTCAATGATGTAAACCGCTAACAAGCGCAAGGGAAATCACTATTGATGTCAATGATTCCCAAGGTACTCTAGTACATTCCGACAAATGTGAATGAATGAGTTGAAGTTGAACATCCGTGGAATCATCCGATTAGGGTTCAATGATGTAAGCCCACTATCAGATGCGAGGAGGCCTGCCATTTAGGCATGCAGGTCCCAAGGTACTAACTAGTTTCTAACTCTAGCTTTTGGATAATGTATTGAAGTCGACAGGAATAGACTCGTCGAAGGAGGGCCTTGATGTATCCCCCATCAATGATCTGAAACTGACACAGAGATGTAATTGGTAGATCAAATGAACATAGACTGACACGTGTATTGAAACAAGATATTTGTGATGGCTGACTCTCGAAGTAGATACTTCCCTTGAACACTGAGGCACATCAGTAGAAACATGACATGGACCAAAAATTGATAATGTAATGGATGTTGTGACTTTCGTCAGGTGAGCCAAAGGAGTAAAATAATCTCAAAGGATTGGCTCAGTGTAGAGGTTCAATGAATTAAAATGCGTGCAAAGACAAAGTTCCATGTTCAAGGGAGACTATAAGAGTTATTGGTAATGTTCTCAAAAAATGCTTGGCTTGCTTCCTTCAATTTCCCCCCCATCCATATAGATGAGTACCTCTATTTAATTTAACGAGCCCGAGGAGGGTAACACATGTTTGATATGACTCACCTTCGTTAAGTCCCTCTTCCTTTATTTAATGAACTGAAAGAAGTAAGGGTTCAGTCCCATATGGGCCCTTCAATGTATGATTGTTTAACGAGTCCAGAGAAGGTAAACTCAGTGGTTTTTCAATTTTAGAGAGTCTGAACACAACTTAAAGAAGACTCCAATGTTGGTCCTTTTTCATAAAATTAGTCTTAGGAGGACGAAAAAGAGATAAATTATCATTCGAAAGATGCCCTTTCAAACCTTTTAATGAGTGGGAAAGGAAGAAAGATCACTCGACAATCTTTTCATGTTTAGAGAGTCTAAAAATAGCTCAAAGATGACTCCAGGGGGTTCCTTTTTCACATATCCATGCAGGTCCGAAAAAGAGATAAAAGTTTACCCAATTGCATTCTCATGTATTTTTTAGCACAAGAAAGAACAAAGACTAAGCTCGGTATGCCTGCAGCTTGAAAGCTAGTGGATTAACTCCATAATGATCATCAAAGGCTGGAGACATGCCCTCCAAGCTTCAATTCATTCACCGACTGTGAGGTTGTCACCAATTTCTCTACTAAATTGAGAAAAAGGATAAGGGTGGATGAAATGAAGGTTCAAATATGAGAGGTAACGAAAGACTCGACTCGACATCTACGATATCTGGCAAAAGAATCAACTTGACAGGAGAGGTGATTGTTTCATTTTTTAACGAGATTGACACAAGAAAAGAACTATGCTCAGGGCTCTAGGTTCAATCCCCAGATTGTTGTTTCATTTTTTAACGAGCTTGTTACAGAAAGTAAAAATATGCTCAAAGATTATGTTTCATTTTTTAACGAGCTTGCCACGAAGAAGAGAAAACCATGCTCATGACCTCTATTTCATTTTTTAAAGAGCTTGCCATAGAAAAGAGAAAACCATGTTCATGACCTTTATTTCATTTTTTAACGAGCTTGCCACAAAGAGAAAAACTATGCTTGTAGACTCTTCTTGATCATGGCTTCCAGGAAAATAACTCTCTGGAAGAACACCATGTCAAGGGACAAAACTTAGTCATGGATTCCAAGAGATCTTCACTGGATGGAAGAAAATCACTCTGGAAGGAACACATGTCGAGGGCCATGACAAGGGTAAGGAGACTAGGCTCCAATAGCCCTACCTAAGAGATCACCATTTCAACTACTGGATCCAAATCATTAGAAGTTGAAGTCATGGGAGACAACGCCACATAATTGACATGTGGCGGGGGAGATACTGTCATCATATAAGAACCATTCATGGAGGTAATCTAGTCAGGACCGATGAGTGAAAGTTGATAAATAGTCACAATTCTTCCATCGTGAGGGAAGGATATCACACAGAAAAGAGTGGACACAATAGCTTTCATGGAATAGACATAATCCCTCCCAAGGAGTAAAGCGAAATCCAAGGGGTCTCGGACTACCATGACATCATTAAAGACAATTTTACCTCCCAAAGTTACTGGAAACTAAGGAAGGGTCCCTAAAGGTTGACTAGTTCTTCTGTTAAAAGCTAACGGATTCTGTGTAATCGATGCAAGTTGAGGACAGCCCAAAGCATGCCAAGCAATAGAGGACAAAATATTAACAGATGCACCTTCATCTATCAATATTTGAGGAACGTCTCGACCACAAACTTGTAATTTAATATGGAAAAGAATGTGAGAGGGAAGACGAGGTCCAATTAGCGCACCCTAATAAAAAAGGATGGCCTCATTTCTTAGAGGGGGTTTCGCAGGAGAATGAGGAATGCCCCCCAGCATGGTAGATTCTGTATCAACGAGAAAAACGTGGGCATTATCGGGCTTACTCTCTAGAGGGAGAGTAGGATCGACCGAAGATGGGATCGAATCGACCATGCAGGCACTCCTAAGAGGAAGAGTGGGATTGACCGAGGAAGGGACTGGATCAACCACTTTGGCACTCGTCAAAGGAGAAGTGGGGTTGACCGATGATAGAACCAGATCGTCCACTTGGGTTTCATTCTCCAAGGGGATAATGGGGTCGATGAGTGGAAATAGATCGATCTCTTTGGTGTCACTCTCTAATGGTTGAGTGGGGTCGACCGAGGATGAAAATGGATCGACTACTTGGATTTCACTCTTTTGATGAAGAGTAGGGCTGATTGATGACAGAATTGTATTAGCTACTTGGGTTTGTGGTTCAATTGAGGATAAAACTAGATTGACCACCTGATCAATCGAACTGACCGGGGATGGAACTGGATTGACCAGTCCATCAACTAATGATGGGTTAGGGGAAATCTTATGATACCCTTTTGGAAGTTGAAGTTTTTCCAAAAGAGAAGAAGCCTCATCCATACGAGGACAAAGGTGAGAATAATGATCACCTTTGCATAACATGAAAGGGAATTTGGCAGTTGTCTTCTTATTACCAACCTTAACATCACTAGTTGATGGGGTATCATCGGCATGACTGGTAGAGGCCAATGATGTGGAGGACCAAATTTCTAAGACCTTGGGAATACCAGGGAAATACCTCAGAAAATGGTCACCCTTACAAAGACTGCAAGGAAATTTGGGTTTCAGATTCTTTATTTTAATCTTCCTGACCTCATCAAAACTCCCAGTACTATTAATAGTAGTTGGTTGCTGGGATTCAACATCTGATTTTGTTGCAGCCTTGGTCCTTTTCAGGCTCTTCTTCTTCTTCTCTTTCTGTTTCTTCTTCTTATGATCGATCTGGTTACTTTCTTTAGATCTTTCACTAGACGAAGAAGGAGAAAGGGAAGGAGACTTAATGGGCGAAGAAGGAGAAAATTCGACGTGAGGTTGATGTGTGGGTGGTGTAATGAAATCTAAGGTATTAGGTGCAGTTGAAGCATTGGGAGGATTCAGGATCGCCGGAGTGGGAAACAACCAAACTGGTAATCCGATGGTGAGTCCCGGAAGACTCAGTGTGGCAACGTATGGGGGACCAAAGTTTCCAAAAGAAGGAAAGGTATAAGGTTCCCCGGGAGAAGGGGTTCCTCCATTGGTATTCTCATTATTTGATTCCATTAACACTGACTCGACCTAAGGTCCACTAAGTAACACAACCAACACATGCTATGAATCTGAGAAGCAAATAATCAAACAAAATCTTCCCACGATGAAACCACTAGTTGGTGATGAAATCCAACGTCGTGAGATCAAAATAGGAAGAGGCATGGGTAGAGTGGGTGGATCAGTTATGTTGGTGACCTTATTAATGGACTTACGCCTTGATGCAAGCTTCCATGCAGTAATTTTGGATTTACCCTCCAAGGAGCCCTAGTGAGTTTCACCAACATCTGTTCCAGGTATAGTGAGACTTCCCTTCACTATCACCTTGTGTGAGACCCTAAAGATTATGGCTACTAAGGTCACCAATTCACATTCAGACCCTAGGTGGGTACATTCGATAGTCCAGTCAGAAAGTATGGGTAGATAACAAGTCTGAAATCAACTCGAGAGGCTCCCACATATAATTGTGGGTATACCCTCAAGTGGCCCCCAATATACGATCCAACCACTGCAAACAGTTGAACCACGGAGGGATAATATCCATAACTCACCCAAATGCGACCTTGTGCATAACCCCTGTGTAAGAGGGGGATCCTAGAAAGCCTATATGACAATTGGATTTTCTCCCCCTATCGCAAGATGCTAAGTTTGTTCGATAGCTTTGGAAAGTTATCCTTTCAACCTATTCCAAAGCCCTACACCTTAAACTAATTTAGGTTTTTTAACAAAGATGTAAAAAGTCTGATAAATTTTAGTTAAGCGTTGATTTTAGTGGTTTTTGTTTATTCAGAGGTGTATGAAAGTGAAGATTGATGATATTATGACTCAGTTCCCAAAACATGCATAAGAAATGATAAGCAATCTTTTATTTCAATGAATGTATAATTAAGGGAAGGAGAAAGATTTTCCTTTCACTGTCAAACACTAAGATGAAATGACCTCATGCGATAGTCCTCAATAAGGAATCCAATGCAATGCTAAATTGGTTGTATGTGACTGATAACCAGTAGCTGTAAAGCTTCCTATGCTAATCAGACTTCAAGATTTGTGAGATTTAAGCAATTTGAAGAAGAAAACTTCACATAAACCAAAAGACACCCTTGTTGTGATCAAACAAGAAACATAAAGCCAAAAAATCAAAAGGAAGGAGAAATAGCTTGGACAATATGACTCAAATATCAGAAAGAAAAGTGCAAAAGACCTTTGAAACTCCTTACAAAGTTTTCACTCAATCTGATAAATGAGAAGAAAACGAGAAATTGACTCTAAATCACCAAAGACAAAGAGTTATTGCAAGGTAAGGGAAAGTGTAAAAAATCCAAACAAGAGATGGATAATCCTTAAAAATCAAATAATTGGAGGCTAAACAAGGACACACTAAGATAGAACAAACCCTGAGCAGATGAATCAGCAAAAACACTTAGAAAAAACAAATTTTTAAGAAGCTTTTTTGCAAATAATGGGGTAGTGCTCCCCCATAATGGGAAAAAAAGAACTCAAACACTCTGTGGAACACTGTAAGAGAGTTCCAATGCACTGGTTCTAAGGGAAAGGGAGTTCTCTAATGAAAAAACTCAGAGAAATGCCCAGAAACTCAAAAAAAACTCAGGAAAAATGAAAAATTATGTGGTTAAGATAAATCCAAGAGCCAACAATCAAACCTAAGGATAAGAGACATTCATGGAGAAGGTAAAATCATTGGGAAAAGGGAAAAAACAAGATCCGGGAATGGAAACAAAAATCAAAGCTACTCCCCAGTGGAGTCACCATTTTCTGTTGTAGGAAAACCTTCCTGCGGACAGGTAGATTTCCTCTTGAGAGATAGACCCTTAACTCTAAGACAGAAAGTTCTTAACATGGAAACTAACTTCCTTTTAGATCTAATCAAGATGACCAATGAAAGAGAAGGAGGAAGGTATGTACCTTATGAACGTCATTTGTCGCTGCAAGGTCCAGGCTGAGCTTCGATATTGAGCTCCTTGGTAGGTTCTGCAAGACAAACAAAAGTACAAAAGACTCCCTACTCTACTAAGATTATCTCAAACATAGATCCATCGACTGCAGACAAACATATATGGAACAAGTACAAGTTTGAAAGAAACAGGCCAAGCATTGAATATATTAATGAGAACAAGTAAAAATACTTACAATCCTTTGAATGAAAGTGCAACAACCTCTTCCAGTTCTCCTTGTCCAACCCATTTTCTCAATCAATCTCCACTGATTTCTTTGATGACATCTCACTCATGAGATCATAAGTTTGATGTAATTCTCAATTGTCATTCTCCAATACCACATACAGGATCATAAGTTTGGTATCAATCTCAATTTTCCTTGTGCCTTTCACCATGAGAAGGCCTCCTTATATAACCTTGGAGGAGTCCAACCACTTGAGAGATATTTGGGATGAGTTGAGGATTTCTCTCCTTCAGTTGAGGATCTCCCCTAAGATCATGCCTTGACCATCTATTTGAATCCAACTACCTTCAGGATTTGAGGGATTCTTCCCTAATTTGCCTCAACAAACCCAAAATTTTCTCAAGATGGGGTAGCACTCCCCTATAAGGGTGCATACATCTCTCAAACACTACCCTAGAGAGGCCTAGGGATCACTAGCACTCCCTGAAAAAGGGTAGGGGAGTGCTCCTCCACAAAACTCATTTTTTTTATGGTTTTTCCAATGGCAAAGGGCTTGTACTTCCTGCCAAATGATTTTTCTTCTTCCAAACCACCTTTGAGGTGTCTTTAAGTGTATTTATGATGTCTTTATGGGCACAACATAGGCAAGATGGAAACATATTGTTTGTGACACTTTCAACACTTGTAGTCAAGATGTGACACTTACACCACTCGTAATGACGACACTTGCGACACTATCTAAGTGAGTAATGTTGAGTTGTAACAATATTTAAAGACCTTGTTTGTAAATTCAAGTCACCACCTGACAATGACAAAATGTTGTAAAGTCATACACGAATGTAATGTGTTACAGATATAGAATGTCAACTCTTATCTACTAATAACTCACATTTATTGTAATAGGACTAAGTAGGTAACCGCTAAAACAACGATGGGATAGAATTTAGATAGGACGGAGAAGAGCTCGAGAAGACACTCGTTAGATAGGTTTTTGTATTGTATTATATGGTATTATTGTATAAGTAAGGAGTAATAAGTGTTAGATGTAGCAGTTAGACATAGAGAGTCAGAAGACAGTGAAGAATTGTGTAACTTATGTAAATAATTCATGAATGAATAGAACAGATAGAGATTGATCCAAATTCCTGGACGATGTTCATTTCAGTGTGTATTTGAAATAATGGTATGTTATTTGTGTGTTTATTTCATTATTCTTATGTACGATGTTCATAGTTGAGTGTATGAACCTCTGAAGTATTAAATAAGTTTCAATTGTTTATCTTCTGAGAGTTCAGATGTAAAGAGTGCATATTGTCTGCAAGGTGTGCATCGACAGAGTCTAGATTTGACTTAGATAAACTCATGAGGGATAATGGGAAACTTTTACAGAATGTCACAAGGAGAGCAGAGGGCCAAGGTTAGACTAAGTGTTGAGAGATCAGGACTGTGAAGTGCAAGGAGTGCATAGTAAGATTTATTTTGAAGAAATCTTTGTGTCTGAACTTTGTCAAAGATTCTAGGATTGCAAGGAGTGTGTTGGAGGCCAAAATACTCAAAGGAATCAAGATCCAGAGAGATAGTGATAAATATTTAGCAGAAGAGGAGAAATCTGTTGAAGGTATCCAATTGATGGTTGAGATCCCTTCAGAGGAAATAGGGGTCATTGGCAACTTTTAGATCTGGGAGAGATGAACAGAGGTTAGCCTTGGAATCCTTTGACACTCTGAGTGTTCAAAGGTTTGAAATTATTTTGAGAGAGGGATTGATGAAGTCCCGAAGCTGCAAAGTGAATCTACATCATTGGCATCAAGGAGGATATGTGGTAGCAGATCTGAGTGTTCACGGGAAAGGGTCTTCGGAGGAATTGCGTGGAGAAAAGTGCAAACTTTGTGAAGTCGTGAAGGAAGAAGTAGATATAGACCGTTGGATCCAGGAGAAAATGTGGGGGAGATTCATGTGTTTCGGAGGAAAATTACTTCAGAGGAGAACATGTGAGGTGAAGAAAAAATCACCGAAGTGTGAAGGATATCATAGTTGTTGGCTATTGGAGGAGTGTGGGCCATGGATCTGGTCAAAGTGTGTTCTCCAGTTCAGAGTTCGACATATTTGGAGTTGGGTGTGTCAAGAACACTCTAAGCCCAAGGTACCGAAGCATGTAGGGGAACGAAAATTTAATCCCACGGTTTTTTACTAGGGTCACGTGGAGGACTCTATGGGTACTCAGAAACTCATGAAAATGGATTCTGCACCCAAGGATTAGGACTTTGACCTATGGATAATATAGAAGAGGTTCATCATGGACCTGTGAGCTAATTCAACTCCCCAATTCGATTGATCCTAGACCGGGAGGTCGCGCAGCCCCGGGGGAGTAGGGGTTATACATCATAATGTGTAAATATATGTGTAATAGGGTCAACCTAATGATAAAGGGGCTTCATGTGTATTTTGTGAATATGTATACATAGAGATCATGCATTCGTTATTGTGATATGTGAATGTATAAAGGTATTTCATTATGTGGTGGAGGTACTCCTATTGTTTAAGGAGTTATTGTGTAACTTATTTATCTTGTAGTTGTGCTCCATGCTCACATTTTGTACATGGTGTGTACTTATGTTCTGTTATGATATATTAAGAATTTGGACCGAGGATCTCATACTAAAGGTAAAGAACCAAATTGTTAAGATATCATAATAGAACATAAATACACACCATGTACAAAATGTGATCATGGGGAACATCTCCAAGATATATACGTTACAGAATAACTCAACCAATAGGAGAACCTCCTCCACATAACCAAATACCTTTATACATTACAATTCACATATCAGAATAATGAATACATGATCTCTATATATACCTATTCACACATTACACGTGAAGCCTCTTTGTTATTAGGACAACCATATTATATGTGTATTTACACATTACATGTACATGTAGTTCTATATATGGCCCCCCTTTGGGTAATATCATATAAATTTATCCCTATATATACCCCCATGGGGTCATACCTGAGAGTAGGGAATAGAAAGAGAGGGAAACAATGAGAGAGGGAGGAGGGTTAAAGTTTACGGAGAGAGAGAAGGGAAGATATCAAGAAACCTGAAACCCTAGAGAGAGAGATCGATGTTAGAGGGAGAGAGAGATATAATTAGGGAGGGGGAGAGAGAGAGAGAGGGAGAAACTGAGAAAGGGGGATGGGGTGAGACGGAGAGTTTAAGAGAGAGAGGGAGAGAGAGGTAAAGAGATGGGGAGAAGATATGGGAAGGGAGAGATACCGAGGGGTGGGAAAGGAAGAGAGAAAGAGAGAGTGAGAGAAGGAAATGGAGAGAGAGAGGGAGGGGGAGTAGAGAGATATAGAGAGAGAGAGAGGGAAGGATAATGGAAGGGAGAGAGATCGTAGTAGTATGGGGAATATGAGCCATGGAGAGGGGGAGAGAGAAATAAAGGTAAAGAGGGGAAAGAGAGTGGGGAAGAGATAGAGGGAAAGAGGGAGAGAGGGGAAAATGAGGGAAAGAGAGAGGAATAGGGGGAGACACAAAGTGGGTGAGAAAGTGAGTGAAAGAGAGAGAGAGGTCAGAGATAGGGGAATATAGAGGGAGGTATGGAGAGAGGGTTAGAGTGAACGATGGGGGGAGACATAAAGATATAGTTTGGGAGGGAGAGAGAGATGGGGAGAGATCAAGAGAGA
>SNQJ01S0032284.1:26294-40445 GCA_010110895.2 Picea sitchensis
AACCAAATACCTTTATACATTACAATTCACATCTCAGAATAATGAATACATGATCTCTATATATACCTATTCACACGTTACACGTGAAGCTTCTTTGTTATTAGGACAACCATATTACATGTGTATTTACACATTACATGTACATTTAGTGCTATATATTCCCCCCCTTTGGGTAATATCATATAAATGTATCCCTATATATTCCCCCATGGGGTCATACCTGATAGGGAGGTAAATAAAAAAGGGGGGGGGAGTAGGGGATAGAAAGAGAGGGAAACAATGAGAGAGGGAGGAGGGTTAAAATTTGCAGAGAGAGAGAAGGGAAGATATCAAGAAACTCGAAACCCTAGAGAGAGAGATAGATGTTAGAGGGCGAGAGAGATATAATTAGGGAGGGGGAGAGAGAGAGAGAGGGAGAAAGTGAGAAAGGGGGATGGGGTGAGACAGAGAGTTGAAGAGAGAGAGGGAGAGAGAGGTAAAGAGATGGGGAGAAGATATGGGAAGGGAGAGATACTAAGGGGTGGGAGAGGAAGAGAGAAAGATAGAGTGAGAGAAGGAAATGGAGAGAGAGAGGGAGGGGAAGTAGAGAGATATATAGAGAGAGAGATAAGGATAATGGAAGGGAGAGAGATTGTAGTAGTATGGGGAAGATGATCCATGGAAAGGGGGAGAGAGAAATAAAGGTAAAGAGGGGGAAGAGATAGAGGGAAAGAGGGAGAGAGGGGAAAATGAGAGAACGAGAGAGAAATAGGGGGAGACACAAAGTGGGTGAGAAAGTGAGTGAAAGAGAGAGAGAGAGGTCAGAGAGAGGGGAATATAGAGGGAGGTATGGAGAGAGGGTTAGAGTGAACGATGGGGGGAGACATAAAGATATAGTTTGGGAGGGAGAGAGATATGGGGAGAGAGGGTTAGAGTGAATGATGGGGGTAGACATAAAGATATAGTTTGGGAGGGAGAGAGAGATGGGGAGAGATCAAGAGAGAAGGATAGGGATACAAAGTGAGGGGGACATAGGGGTATATGAAAGAGAGANATTTCCATTAATATTAGAAAATAGAAATAAAATTATAATGATTTTTCTTTACCCAGAAACTTATTTCTGTTGATATAACTTTTGAAAATCATGCATTAAATTTATGGTTGATTTATTTAACTAAAATGAATTGCAGAAGAAAATAGAAAATAAGAACAAAAAATAGGAAGACACATGAAATACCTTGGAGACCCCAGTGTGGGGAAAATTAGCAAAGGAGGGGATTCATTAGCTTCTGAGGAATTAATTTACAACAATGGAAAATTAAGAAATTTCTTATAGCCCAATGAACGTTGCATGTTTTTTCAGCTTTTCTTTTTTGGCCCTCCTTTTTCATCCCCACTTTTTCGAACTTCATTTTTTGGTCCTACTTTTTCGACCCATATTTTTTTGCCTTGATTTTTCAGCCCATTTTAGACCTCGCTTTTTCAGACCATCTTTTTCGGCCCCTCTTTTTTGGCCCATATTTTTCAGCCTCATTTTTTCAACCCTTCATTTTTGGCCTAATGTTTCTGTTGGAATGACCTGCACTCAGCTCACTTCCCATGATACTAAGTCACCCTTCCTAAATATCCATAATCGACTTCCTCTTCCTCAACCAATTCCCTTACTCATAATATCAACACACAATGTGTTATTTCCTTCACCCTCAGCCTCCTTTTATCACTCTAATTCACCTTTTCTTGAGTCTTCTATAAGCCTCCATAAATTCACTTTAGTGAATTATTAATTTCCAAAAATTCACTTTTCAAAAATATGAATGAAAAATCAATAAAAGTCATTTAAATGACTTTTATACTTTTACTAAGCTAAAACTTAGGTTGAAATAAAAGTGATGATCTAAGTATTTCAATTGTGTCCATTTTCTATCCTTGAAATGATAGAGTTAGCTAATACACCTTTTGAGCGACAAATTAAAACTCCCTATTAGTGAGGAAGGTGTTATGTACCACTCCCAACTTGTATTTGAAAAGGAAAAAATTTCCTTTCATCAAGGACTTCATGAGAATGCCTACCACTTACTCTCCTATACGAGCATCTTGTAGGTTTACTATCGCCTTCTGCACACAATCCCTGATGAAGTGAAGTATGATCTCTATATTTTTGGATTTATCATGAAACAATGGATTCTCAGGGAGCTTGATTCAACTCCAATTGTCATAGTGAATGAAAATCACATCCAACTACTAACCAAATATATCGGTGATAATATTATGAATCCAAATGGCCTCATCTTCTACTAAAATAGCTTCCATGCACTCTTCCTTAGTAGATCTCAATGCCACTGATTGTTTATTTCTGTTGACCCAGGAAAATAATGGCAATGCCAAGATGAAACAACTACATGAAGTACTCTTCATGTCCACTATGCTTCCTACCCAATCTGTATATGTAAATCATGTTATCTTCACACCATCTCCCTGCATATAAATCAACCCATAGTTCATTGTGTGATGTAGATATATTATAACATGCTTCATTGTTGTGTTAAACACAAATCATATGTCGGGTCTAGTGTTGATCATATGCATCATAGATCCAACAAAATGCTTGTAAAGAGTAGGGTCCCATGCCTCTTATCTAGAAGAATATAGCTTATTCCAGTTGGTCACCATTGGTGTATACATAAGAGTGCATTCCAACATGTTGAATCTCTTCAATATATCCACAACATACTTCCCTTGTCCAATGAATGTATAACCATAAATTTTCCACACCTCTAACCCTAGAAAGTAGTGCATCAACCTCAAATATTTCATCACATAATTTAAATCAAGATCCCTCTTGCACTCTGCAATGAGCCTCTCTAAACCTGCAAGAAACACGTTGTCCACATACAACAGAAGAATGAGTGGCTCACGTTCAAATATGATGTAGTAGAGGTTGTATTACACCCCACTCTTAGTGAATCCCATCCCCTGCAAGTAGTTTTAAATCCATGAGTACCATGCTCTAGAGATTTCTTCATCCCATACAAGGATCTCCTCAACTTGCATACATGGGAATCACTCCCATGAACCTCAAAACCCTCTAGTTTCTTGATGCACACCTCCTCCTCAATGATTCCATTAAGGAAGGTCATCTTTACATACATCTAGTATATCTTCCACCCCATCTCTATTGCAATTGATATCACAAGCTTAATTGAAGTGTATCTTGCCACTGGGGAAAATCTCTCATCATAATTGATTCCCTCCTTTTGAGAGAACCCCATTATCCACAAAGTAGGATTTGAAATTCTCGACACTCCCATCGACAACATGCTTGATCTTGTAAATCCATCTTGATCCAATCAATAATTCCCCCTCTGACTGGGGAAAAACCTCCCATACATTATTCTCTATGATGGAAGCATACTCTTCCACCATAACATCTCTTCACACCTATTGTTGTGATGTGTCTTCAAATATATAAGGCTCTACCTCCAATATCTCACTCATCAGATACATATAAATAAAAAATATTTGTGGTTCTTTGCTCACTTTGACCAATGTCCTAGGATCACCCACATACTCATGCGCCTTTCTCAAGGTCTCTTATGCCCATATAGTATTCCAAATCCTAGTAGAAGGAGTCTCCTAAATGGGATGATCTCGTTGTTCTTCATCCTGATCTATAGTCTAATCATCCATGCCTACACTCGTACCATGTGTCTCCTTGGTATTCTAAGTCTCTATCTCTTTATCCACTGTTGTTGTTGCACTAGTATCATGATCCTTCCTTAGGGCTATGTCCTACGCAAATATCACATCCCTCTTGACCAAATTCTTCATCAAGCAAGGAATGTAGACTCTGTATGCCTTGGAATTGTCATTGTAACCAACAAAAATCCCCTTCTTAGTAGTGGCCTTGAGATTTATCCTCCTCTCTGAGGGGATTTCAAAATAGATAAGGCATCCTATAATCTTGAAGTGTCCAATATCTGGTCTCCTCCCTATGAATACCTCCTCAAGATTCTTCCTCCCTAACACCTTGTGAGAACTCATGTTCTATATGTATACAATTGTTTTATATGCCTCCTCCCATAAGAACCTAGGTAGATATTGAACATATAGCATGGATTTAGTATCCCCAACAATAGCCCCATTCTTCCTCTTCTCCACCTCATCTTACTGTGGGTTGTATGGAATAATCAACTCCCTATTTATCTCAACACCTACATAGAAATACTTGAATGCCTTCGAGTGTACTCACCTCTATTTTCAGATCTTGATGTCTTGATCTTCCTTCCCATTTGGTTCTCCACAAGAGCTTTGAATTTTTGGAACCAACTAAGAACCTCATTCTTGGTCCACAAGAAGTAGATCCAGGTATTCCTAGAATTGTTAGCGATGAAGGTGACACAATACTCATACCCACTCAGGGATGGTGAAGACATGGGACAACATACGTCTGAGTGTATCAATTCTAGGATTCCTCCTGTCCTCTTGTCACTACACTAGAAATTTGTCTTGGTGTACTTCCCAACAGCACACTGCTTGCATACCTCATGATTCTTTGTGTTGAAATATAGAAGTATTGACACAATCTCCTTGAGCACCTTGAGTGATCCATGATGTAGGTGGTCCATCCTCCTATGACATAAATTTTCCAGGTCACATGTGCTTCTCACCAATTCTCGATCTTTGTTAAACTGAAGACTATATAACTTCTCTTGCATGAGTCCAATCACTTTAGAAACATTGGAGTCATTGGGGATGATGTACACTCGTCCATACTAAAATGAGACTATATAGACCCTATAATACATTGTTGAAATTGATATTAGGTTCTTCTTCATGCCCAGAACATACAACACATCCCTCACCATCAGTGGATTCTCATAATCCCTCTGAAATGTCACTATCGCATGGTCTGCTTCCTAAAACTTGGAATTATTTCCGATCTCAATTACGAGTTACATCTCCTCCTCTTACAAGCTGGATAAGTACTCCCACA
The DNA here is from genome assembly GCA_010110895.2 of Picea sitchensis. NCBI lineage: Eukaryota > Viridiplantae > Streptophyta > Pinopsida > Pinales > Pinaceae > Picea > Picea sitchensis. Next base: position 31,267 of record SNQJ01S0032284.1, read on the forward strand.
CTCCACTCATGTGACTAGAGGAACCACTGTCAACGTACTAAATGATTGAGTGAAAAATCATCCTGAAAACTAGTTGCAAATTCATCAACTTCAAATGAAGTTGATGAAACTACATGTGACTTCTTTCCTCCCTTCTTCGTGTTTGGTCAGTAACTAGAAAGGTGACATGGTTTGTGACAGGGAAAATAATTTATCTTGATTAATTCCTTCTTTTTTTCTCCCTTAGGGGTCTAAACCCCACTAGGGCCCTTCTTTCCTATAAAATTTCCCTTTCTAGCTAAGGAAATATTCTCCTCATCCTCACTCTTTGGGTGGTTGAACAGTGAGGTAAAAACACAAAACTTGTAATGTCCCCAAGGACGAGCCCTGTTGTAAATCTTGTTTATGAAATTAATTGTAAATATGTTTTATAGGCTGGTCAGCCAAGTTTATATAAGCTGGTGGGCTTATGTGATTGTTAGGCCAGAGAGACTAAGGGTTGAAGGCCAAGAGCTTGATTTTATACATGTATCAATGCAAAACATTAATAAAATATAAACACTGCCACGTGCAGACCGACCACAATGAATGAGTGATGGGGGACTAAGCCTCCACATAGTGGGCAAGGGATTAGGGGATGGAAGGTGGGAAGAGGGGATAAGTGTTGAGCCTAGGGGGCTAAGCCTAGGGGCTTAAGTCCTTGGGGAATAATACTTTAATATTAGTCCGAGGAGGACCATGTGAAATATATGTTTTATCCTAATTTATTTTGGAATGACATGTGACTTCCAAATGGTGGGAGGAATGCACGTTGATGGAAGCATGTAGCTTCAAGGGTGACAAGTGTCAACCCAATCCCATGCAAATAAAACGACTGAGATGAGTCATGGTGGGGGGGGCTCCTCCATTCTACCCGACCGTCTAAGTGTGAACAAATCTGACCTTTGTAGGAGACCTCATGCATCTTCTGAACCGTACATCCCCTAAACCAGAAGCCTGTGTTGAGTTTGGGAAAAAGTCTGTGGTTGTTCTAGAAAGCCGGTACACCCCTTCTCTGTTCTAAACCGTGGATTCTGAATCGACCCCTGCATGGAAAACTCATCACGCATCCCTGAGAATCCATAGTGTGAGTCTATCCTGTGTTTCCAGATTGAGAAAAAAGAAGTGTCCCGTCCTTGTTAAGCCTGGTTATGTTGTTGCACCTGTCTGTAGCTTCCCTAGGGTGTTCGTGTCTGGATTCCCATTGATTGTGGTGGAAGTGTAGTGCTTGATCCTGTGTGGCTTATTGGCCAGTTTGTACAATACTCTCTCCAGGTGAGAGAGGTGGTTGAAGTTGGAAGAACAGGTAGTTGGGCCTGTGAGTGACTCTCTCCAGGTGAGAGAGTGCGTAGAGGAAGGAGAGAACTCCTGGAAGGAACCCTATAGCTGCCACAGAGCTCAGAGACTTTCGATCTGGTATGTTAATGAAACCCAAGGCATGGGAGGTTAGAAGCCGAAGGAGTGTCTAGGTGACAGAGAAGGTGTATACTCCTGGGGTGGAACAGACATGTGGGGAAGGAGAGTCTGTGGGCAGTGGGCATAAGTGGTTCCTGGGAGAGAATCCTTCCTTGTGACTGTGTGTTTTCCCTGTAACCTTAACCTAGCCTAGGATTATTTTCCTTGGGGGTGGAGCTTAGTCCCAGCTCGGGGGTGACCCACTGCTGAGCTTGATGAGTAGTGTGGTCTAAGGCTAGGAGGTTCGTGGAAGGCTTACACCTGGTTGGTGGAATTACCACCGTTTCAGAGATAAGTACCAGATGATGTTTTAATTACTTTTCTACATGTCAGTGTATTTATAATTATCATGTATTCTAATGTGCATATGTATTAATGTTAAAGCCATTGATTATTTATAATAGCAGTAATTCTTATGCTTACTCTGATTTCTCTATTTAACCTGCTTTAAATGCATGATATATATATATATATATATATATAATTAAGTATGAGTATTGTTATTTCACGATATAGCACCTTCCCGGCCCGGAATGGGGGAATTACAGTTTGGTATCAGAGCCAAGGTTTTGACGCTGAGCTTAGATGGGCCAGTTGAGTGGTCTTTGAACTGAGGGTTTGAGGAGAAATTGTGTCTCAAGGACCAATTTCGGACCTTTGAATTCTCCTGAGTGTCAAGGAGTTACTTGCCCATGTTACCAGCTCAAGAGGTGTAGCGGTGTTATGAAACCACAGTCGGGGTGCATCTGGCCACAGGGAGAGAGGACTCCACACCAGAAGTGTGGAGTCGTAGGATATATTCGGGGAAAAGGAGAACCCTCATGACCGTCATATCTGGAAAACGTGCGCAGGGTTTAAAAACCCTTTCAAGTTGCACAAGAATGTGGAAATCGCAATACACGAAATCCCGAATTCATCGGGACTGTCCATCGAGGGGACATGTGGCTGTCGGACGATGTTTCGACACTTAGGAAACCAAAGGGGAAAAACCTTATTTTTGCAAGTCGCGAAATAGTGAAACCCGAAATTGTGAAACGATCTACACCGTAGATCGTAGGAGAGGAACTTGACCGTTGGATCAAGTGGAAGAGTAGACAATAATTTTAGAATTTCGGCTAACGAAAGTTTGAGATGTGGGAATGCATGAAATCCCGATGTCAAAACCCCAAAATGAAGAAAGGATCTGCACAGTAGATCCAAGAAAAGTATAACTGTTGTATTTTCGATTGGAATGGACGTGGACACATGGATGTGAACCACGTGCCAATGAATCAAAAAGACAGGCGATAATGGTGGGACCTGATGATGTCATCGAAGGTGACATGGACCCTCCTGAACATGCCACATGCCACTGTGGTTAAGGGCGACAGCTATAATATGGGCTTGGAGAGTAAAGTAAATCAAAATTTCAAAATTCGGGAGTTAGAGTGATAAGAGGTTGGGAGTCACTACATCATGAACTCCTAGGTACCGAAGACCCAAAAACCTAAAGTGCCGAGTCCCAAAATCTTTACCGTAGTTGGCGACAGTTGTGTTGTGGGCCCAAGGGAAGAGAGGTTGGAAGTTTAGGAGTCAAGAGTTGGAGAGGATAGCGAGTGTGAGAACATTCGGGGACCAAACCCCAAAACCCGAAACCCCGAAGTTTCGAAATCCTGAAATTTTCGAAGGACATAAGAACCATCGAGGATTTAACTATTGGATCTCGTAGACCAAAACCCTGAAACCCGAAATCAAGTATGAGAGTCTCTTGGACCGAGACCCCGAAGCTAGAAGTCCCAAAAGTGAGTGTGAGAGTCTCGTGGACCGAGACCCTGAAGCCAGAAGTCCCGAAAGCGAGTGTGAGAGCCTTGTGGACTAAAACCCCGAAACCTGAAGTCATGAAGTCATAAAATTCGCAGAGCCATCAGAGCTCAGAAAACTTTGTGAAGTCAAAACGTTTTCTTACTCACATTGGTTTATGAATATTGTGATTTTGTTAAGGCTTTAAGGCCTACCAAACTTCGGTTGACTGCACGTTGTGTGTACAGAGTTCAACGAGTGTCAAGACATCCAAAAACTAACACCGAGTATGGAATTGGAAGAGGTGCAGATTACCTCTGAAACATAGGATGACAGGGTAGGAAGGAATGTCAACCTGGGAATCGAAGGATCAAACTCTAATGGGCATGGAAAATAGATGGATAAGGAGGGACATATGATGAAACTCACTGAAAGATTGCAGAAAGATGCTTAGGCTCGCCGAGCTGATAGCCGAAAGCTCATGACGGTCAGGGATCAACAGGGTGAATTCAACTTAAAAATCTTGAAGAGCCTGGAAAGAATAGAAAGGAAATTGGAGAAGGGGAGTGACTCAAGCAAGACAGAGAGTCGTAGGACCCCTGAGAGGAAAAGAAGATCAAGAAGTGTCAGAAACCCTGAGAGGAGAAGAAGATCGAGGAGTGGTAGAAGACATCATCGTCGCTCCCCAAAGCATTTCAATAGGGAGGCACGTAGTAGGTCAAGCTCGTCCCCTACCAGAAAACACTGAAGATCTGGAGTGGATGAATTGAAGGGAGATATGAAATAGATTAAGCCTCCTACATTTGATGGAGAACATAAGAAGGAGGAAGATGTTGAAACATTGTTTCTTAGCATGAGGAAATATTTCCAACTACATAATTATTCCCCTCATGCAAAAGGAAGAATTGTGATGTATCAATTGAAAGGAAAAGCATCCATGTGGTGGGATCAGTTTGTGCAGGTGCAACACATTAGGGAGAAAGATATCACTTGGAAGGTGTTCAAGAGATATTTCGAGAAGAGATACTTGACCAAAAGATATTATGACAGAAAGATGAAGGAGTTCTTCGAACTCAAGCTAGGCAGCATGACCATCGATGAATACGAACAAAGGTTTTTGGAACTACTGAAGTATGTTCTGTTGATCAAGTATGAGGAATTCAAGATTCAGAGATATCTGAGTGGACTACCACCTTCCATTAGTGACAAAATCCAGTATGATGATCCCAAGACTATGGAAGAAACAATAAGAAGGGAAAAAATCTTGTATGAACAACAAAGAGAAACGCCTACTTTTCGGAAGGCTTGGGATGATCAGAAGAAGTTTAGGAAAGAGAAGAGGCTGAAGGGAAACAAGCCTCCCTTTTTCAGAAATAGTCCTCAGGGACAACCATCCTTTAGGGAGCCCAGGAAGGCTAAAGTGGATGAACAAATTCCCAGACCACCACCTATGGAGTATTGGGGCTATAAAGGAAACCATAGGTACCGCGATTGCCCCCACAAAAAAGATAAAGAGAGAACCATCCACAATGTTCAGCAAGCTGAAATAGTGGAGGATATGGGTAGCAGAATGCCAAGGATCTATGCAGCCCTGGACAACAAGCAAGAAGAATTTCAATCGCACGTGATTGAAGTGGAAGGTATGATTAACAACCGACCATTTAGAATTTTAATCGATTTAGGGGCTAGCCATAGTTATGTAGATCCTAGGGTGGTGGAAAGTTTGCATTTATCAAGAAGAAAACATGAAAAGTCTTGGTTAGTGCAGTTGGCTACAGGAACCAAGAGGAAAGTCATTGAGTTGGTGAAGTCCTATCCTGTGGACATGAAAGGACTGAGCATGAAATCTGAATTGAATATTCTACCTTTAGGATCTTATGACTGTTTAAATGGAATGGACTGGTTGGACCAACACCATGCCCTCCTGGACTATCGTAACAAGAGGTTTACATACCTGGATAAGGAGGGGAATCAGAAAACAGTCCAAGGGATTCCTAGAGTTGTGGTTGTTAGAGAAATCTCAGCCATGCAGCTGAAGAAGTTCTACAGAAAAGGCTGTCAATTATTTGCAGCCTGTGTGTAGGAAGCATCCAGAGATGATGTCTCAAGGATTGAAGACAATGAGGCACTCACAGAGTTCAAAGATGTATTCCAAAAGGTACCTGGTCTACCTCCGAACAGAGACATCAATTTTTCTATAAATTTGATGCCTGAAGAAACTCTAGTGTCGAAAGCTCCATATAGAATGAGTATGCTAGAGCTGAAAGAGTTTCAATTGCAGCTTGAAGAGATTTTAAAGAAGGGGAACATTCATCCCAGTGTTTCACCTTGGGGTGCCCCGGTCCTGTTCGTGAAGAAGAAGGATGGGATGTTGAGGTTGTGCATTGATTTCCAACAGTTGAACAAGGTAATTGTCAAGAACAAGTATCCTCTGCCAAGGATCGATGATCTTTTTGATCAGTTGAAGGGTGCGAAAATATTTTCGAAGATAGATCTCAGATCAGGATATCACCAGGTAAGAATAAAGGATGAGGACATCAACAAGACTACCTTTAGAACAAGGTATGATCATTACGAGTTTGCAGTGGTTTCGTTTGGACTATCAAACACACCTGTTGTTTTTATGTGCTTGATGAATGGTGTATTCAGGGACTATTTAGACAAGTTTGTCATAGTCTTCCTGGATGACATCTTGGTGTATTCAAAGTCAAAGGAAGAGCATGAACAACACCTGAGACTGGTGCTACAAGTGTTGAGAGGACACCAACTGTATGCCAAATTGAGCAAATGCTCATTTTACCAAAGGCAGATCCATTACTTAGGGCACATTATTTCAGAAGAAGGGATCGTTGTGGATCCTGAGAAGGTTGAGGCCATCCGAGAATGGTCAGCACCAAGGAATGTGGCAGAAGTTAGATCATTTATGGGTCTAGCGAGCTATTACAGAAGATTTATAGTAGGGTTCTCAAAGTTATCTCATCCTATCACTTCCTTGCAAAGGAAGGAGAAAAAGTTTCAGTGGATTTCGTGGTGTGCACATATGCATGTAAGGAAGGGTTGGGAGGAGTTCTCAACCAAGATGGATTTGTAATCTGTTATGAGTCCAGGAAGATAAAAGAGCATGAAAAGAATTATGCCACTCACAATTTGGAGTTGGTAGAAATTGTCCACACTCTGAGGAAATGGAGACATTACCTCATGGGAAGGATATTCAAATTGAGAACATACCACAATGTTCTGAAATATTTGTTTGATCAACTGGCTTTAAACACTAGACAAGTAGGTGGCTGGAGTTTCTGTGTGAATATGACTTTTATATCAAGCATATCAAGGGGAAGGAAAACAAGGTGGTTGATGCACTCAACAGAAAAGTGCATGACTTACATGCTACAACCATTAGCATGTACAGGAATGATATTAAGGATAGAATTTTGGAAGCTGCAAATGCAGATTTGCAGTACAGAGATTTGGTAGCAAATCTACAACAGAGTGAAAGGCCACAGAAAAGGGAAAGTCACACCTTGGAAGATGATGGATTACTTTTGTATAAAGATAGAGTGTATATACCCAATGTCCAGTAATTGAAACTTGTGATTCTAAAATAAATTCATAACATGACTTATGTTGGACACCTTGGATATCAAAAGACTATGGCAGCAGTCAAAATCCATTACTTTTGGCCGATTATGAAGAGAGATATAGCTGAATACATTGCCAGATGTATGGAGTGCCATAAATTTAAGGCTAAGCATAGGCACCCAACAGGGTTGCTGCATCCTTTGCCCATTCCTGAGTGGAAGTGGGAAGTGGTGACCATGGATTTTATTACATGATTGCCTAGAACAAGCAAGCAACATGATTCGATCATGGTTGTGGTGGACAAGCTTACAAAATCTACCCATTTTATTCCACTGAAAACCACTCACAAGGCAGTAGATGTTGCTGATATCCTCTTAAAAGAAGTGGCACGCTTGCACGAAATTCCTAAAATGATTGTGTCTGATAGGGACCCGAAATTCACCTCAAATTTCTAGAAAGGACTGTTCAAAGGATTCAGAACGAATCTGAATTTTAGTACAGTGTATCATCTCGAGTCTGATGGACAAACAGAGAGGGTGAACAGAGTAATAGAAGATATGCTAAGAATGTATGTGATAGACAAACCATCAAGATGGGAAGACTACCTGCATTTGGTAGAATTCGCCTACAATAATGGGTATCATGCATCGTTGAAGATGAGCCCATTTGAAGCACTTTATGTAAGAAAGTGAAACACTCCAGTGAGCTGGGATAATCCAGCTAACAAAGTAGTATTTGGGCCAGAGTTGCTCAAGGAGATGGAGGACCAAATGATAAAAATTAAGCAGAATTTGAAAGCTGCCTAGGACAAGCAAAAAGTTATGCTAATAAGAACATAACCCACAGAGAATTCAAAGTGGGTGATCATGTTTTCCTGAAAGTGAAAACTAACAGGAGTTCCCTGAAGCTGGGAAGTTGCACCAAGTTGGCAGCCAGATTTTGTGGGCCATTTGAAATCCTAGAAAGGATTGGGCCAGTTACATATAAGCTTGCATTACCTGCATATATGACTGTACATAATGTGTTTCATGTTTCATTGCTTAAGAAATATATACCTGATGCTAATCATGTTATCGACTGGAATGTGATTTAGGTGGAACCAGAAGGTGTCCTGCAAGTGCATCCTATGCGCATATTGGACAGGAAAAATAAACAGCTCTGGAATCTAGCCATAGAGATTATAAAGGTCTAGTGGACCTGGTACGGTCCTGAGGACGCAACATGGGAGCATGAAAATTTTATGCAGGCAGAGTACCCGCATCTTTTTGAAAATTTTGAAAAGCTTGCAGATGCAGTGTAAAGTTGCACTGAGGACAGTGCATAAATAAGGGGAGGGGGATTGTAATGTCCCCAAGGCCGAGCCCTATTGTAAATCTTGTTTATGAAATGAATTGTAAATATGTTTTATAGGCTAGTGAGCCAAGTTTATATAAGTTGGTGGGCTTATGTGATTGTTAGGCTAGAGAGCCTAAGGGTTGAAGGCCAAGAGCCTGATTTTGTACATGTATCAATGCAGAACATTAATAAAATATAAAAACCACCGCGTGCAGACCGACCACGATGATTGAGTGATGGGGGACTAAGCTTCAACAGAGTGGGAAAGGGATTAGGGGCTGGAAGGTGGGAAGAGGGGCTAAGTGTTGAACCTAGGGGGCTAAGACTAAGGGCTTAAGTCCTTGGGGAATAATACTTTAATATTATTCCAAGGAAGAATATGTGAAATATATCTTTTATCCTAAGTTCTTTTGGAATTACATGTGACTTCCAAATGGTAGGAGGAACGCACATTGATGGAAGCATGCAGCTTCACGGGTGACAAGTGTCAACCCAAGCCCATGCAAATAAAATGGCTGAGACGAGTCATGGTGGAGGGGGCACCTCCATTCTACCCGACCGTCTAAGCGTGAACTGGTCTGACCTCTGCAGGAGACCTCGTGCATCTTCTAAACTATACATCCCCTGAACCAGAAGCTCGTGTTGATTTCGGGAAAAAGTCTATGGTTGTTCTAGAAATCCAATACACCCCTTCTCTGTTCTAAGCCATGGAATTTGAATCGACCCCTGCATGGACAAATCATCAGGCATCCTTGAGAATCGAGAGTGTGAGTCTATCCCATGTTTCCATATTGAGAAAACGAAAGTGTCCCATCCCTGCTAAGCCTGGTTATGTTGTTGCACCTGTCTGTAGCTTCCCTGGGGTGTTCGTGTCTGGATTCCCATTGATTTTGGTGGACGTGTAGTGTTTGATTCTGTGTGGATTGTTGGCCAGTTTGTACAACACTCTCTCCATGTGAGAGAGGTGATTGAAGTTGGAAGAACAGGTAGTTGGGCCTATAAATGACTCTCTC
>SNQJ01S0032284.1:40544-57711 GCA_010110895.2 Picea sitchensis
GTGTGTTTTCCCTGTAACCTCAACCTAGCCTAGGATTCCTTTCCTTGGGGGTGGAGCTTAGTCCCAGCTCAGGGGTGACCCACTATTGATGTTGATGAGCAGTGTGGTCTAAGGCTGGGAATTTTGTGGAAGGCCTGCACCTGGTTGGTGGAATTACCACCGTTTCAAAGATAAGTACTAGAAGATGTTTTAATTACTTTTATGCATGTCTGTGTATTTATAATTATCATGTATTCTATTGTGCATATGTATTAATGTTAAAGCCATTGATTATTTATAATCGCAGTAATTCTTATGCTTGCTCTGAGTTCTCTGTTTAACCTGCTTTAAATGCATGATATAATTAAGTATGAGTATTGTTATTCCGCGATGTAGCACTTGCTCGGCCTAGAATGGGGGCGTTACAGAACTCCACTTAGGAGAATCCATCCCATAAATATCTTAATAAAGGAGTTTCTTCCATGATACAAGTACTATGACAAATACATTACAGTTTTTGTTGAACCCATTCAATGTTTTCCTCACCAACTCTATATCATCCACAATCTCCCCTACTACTTCAAGTTCATCTCTAATTTGAGTGAACTTGGTGAGATATGTGAAAAATGACTCTCCTCTGGCCATATGTGTGTTTCTCATTTTCTCCCTAAGAAACATCTTCCTTATCTGGTTATATGACCGGTAACATTTAACTAAGGCCTCCCACATATCCTTATATTTTTTCTTTCTAGACAAATGAGGAATGATGTGGTCTTTGACTCCATCAATAATTATTCACCTATCCTTCACATCTCTTCTAATATGAGAAGGATGATGTTCTTGATATGTTAGAAGTATTTTTGTCCCTTCAGCAAACTCCCACAACCCTTGTTCCTCGAATAGCATACCAATTCTCTCCCTCCAAGGACATAAATTTGAGGCTCCCTCCACCCTATCCTTGAATCTCAAGACTACATTTTCCATTATGTCAACTTCTATGACTGACACACCCTCTCTCGTAACTCGATCACCTTGATGATTTACTCCTAGTCTGCACAACAAATGGACTCGGTTCCTTCTATATTCATAGGTTGAGCTCTAATACCATGTTCATTTCCTTTAAACTCAACAAGAAAAAATAAAATTTCACTGCTTTTTATTTACCAATAAATTTATTTATGTTGATATCACTTCTAAAAATCATGTATTAAATTTACAACTAGGTTATTTAACTAAAATTAACAACAGAAGAAAATAGAAATGAAGTATATAAAATAGGAATATGCCAAAAATACCCTTGAAACCCTAGTGTGGGTAAAAATAGCAAAGGAGCGGATTTATTATCTTTGAATGAATTAATTTACAGCAACCGAAAATTCAGAAATTTCTTATAGCATAGCAAACCGAACATGTATTTATGGACCCTCTTTTTCGGCCCACCTTTTTCGTCCCCCATTTTTTGGCCCTGAAAAATTGGCCCAAATTTTTCATCCTTATTTTTCTATTGGAATGACCTTCATTCATCACTTCCTCTGTTGCTAAGTCTCCCTTCCTCACTCTACAAAATCGACTTCCTCTTCCTCAACCAGTGCCCTCACTCATAAGCTCAACACCCAATATGTTATGTCCTTCACCATAAACCTTATTTTATCACTCTAACTCACCTTTTATTGAGTCTTATATAAGACTCCATAAATTCACTTTAGTGAATTATTACTTTACAAAAATTCACTTTTTCAGGAATATGAGTGAAAAGTCAATAAAATTCATTTAAATGACTTTTATACTTTTCCTAAATTAAAACTTAAGATAAAATAAAAATGTTGATATAGGTTAGTATCTATCAACTAGACTTCAACACATAGTCTTAGTTGAGACACCTTTTGAGCTACAAATCAACAAGTGAGAGAGATATGGGGGGGATGATGAGAGAGAGAGAGTTATTTGGTGTTAAGAGGAACCCACATGTGTTTCTATTCCTAATAATGCACAATCATTTTAGGAATGTGCACGCGTTTTGGAAGCACACACACACTTTAGGAACACACATGTTCTTTAGGAATGAGTGGATGTTCCTAAAGTGTGCATGCACTATTTCCATTTGATTTTTTTTTGGGAAGGATTGACAACTCTAGCATATGTGATTGTTGAGTTTGTTGCCTCAGATTTAGGTTTGGGATGAAAAACCTAGTCGTTTGGTTTGCAAATATATAAAAATCTCCACTTTTATGAATACCTCTCTATATCTATGTTTTCTACGTTAATTTTCTATAGTCTACACAAATCCATTGTTGATGAAACTACAAACATAGATAGAGTCAGCTATGTAGATTCCAAATATATAGTTTTCTTTTAAAATTAATATTGTTTACTATTTTTAATCTATTTTCTTCTTGACATATATCGTAATCGTAAAATATGTACCTCTTTTATTTCTACTACAACTTTTTGTCAACTTAACCATTTTTCAAATGAGTTATACGTCGCACTAGAAGAGACCGATACCTACAATAGAAAAAAAAATCTTGCACAAACAAAAGGCATTATAGTTTGAATGATATATTGACTTCCATAATTTAAAAAAAATATATAAGATTAAAATTATAAATTTTGAAAAATTTACATCGCACTATAACAACAGGTTCTCTACAATTATACCAGTTTTTGGAAGCAAATTCCATTCTTAATATACTCAACAACTGCATGAACGAAGACATATACCTTATATTTTGATGGAAAAATAACATATCACTATTTGAAAAACTCAAATTTCACATAGTTATTCACAATTTCTATAAATAAAAGTTGTATATTTAGAATAATAATTCAATTTCCTACATTTCATTTGTTTACACCATATTCAAAGTCATTGTAACAGTACCTTGAATAAGCCATCCAAGTTAATAGAATTTTGTTTCTATGTTTGCATTGCCACTAACGTGTCATGAGAGAACATCATTAGATTTCACTCACCCATTTTTTACATTCTCAAAAGGATACCTATAAGATTTTTTGTTTTCATTTTCCTAAGTCATCTCATGTAGAATTGCACTATGAATCTTAGAACATACTTGGAATTTGAGCAATTAATGAAAATTAGACATTATTGAATATATTCTAAACCTCATGGGCTATATAATTGTTAGAAAAAATGGGATCACGGAGAAATAAAATAAAATAAATGTGGAAATAAAACACAAAAGATACACAATACATTAGAGACCCAGATATACGTGGTTCACCTAGTGTGGGCTACGTCCACCAGATAAATTGTTACGTCCTTCCTTTATTATTATCTAGAAAATGAAGGGATAGAACCTACAACATACTCGTTGTAACTTCCTCTTCTTTATATCATAGTCTCCTCTCTCATAATAGAATATTGACTCACATACACGTCTACAATACAATTCCCTCATAAAAGAGGGTTTCCTTCTAGGGAGAAAAAACCTAACATAATTTATACCATCATATCAATGGCCTTATAATCCACGGTCCATATTTACTGCGAAATTACAATATTTTACAAGGAAATTTTCCAAAAAATGTCTCTTTGAGGACGCTTCCCCCAAACCTCTACCAAAGGCCCCCCCAAAATTTCTCTTCTCCCCCTCATACACTCCCCAGGCGAGATATGTTTGGAATAAATCCCCCCCACACACACCCCTTCAGGTAATGGGGTCCAAACACAGCTGAAACAAGACCTATGAATCAAGAAGATAATCAAGCTCCACAACCAACAATCTCCCACATGGAGACTGATCAAAACAAATCCACTATTGATGTAGTTGTTGGACTATGATCCACCTTGGACCTGAAAAATTTCTCATCTTCACCTTCATTCTTGAAGGCCAATCAAAGTTAAGAAGGAACTCATATTCTCCCTAGTTACTACCTTTGTGAACATGTTTGCAAGATTCTGGCTAGTATCTATCTTTTCCAACTTCAATTGTCCATCTTCCAAAAATGATCTTATGAAATGGTACCTAAGTTGTATATGATTATTCTTAGAATGGAATGTTGAGTTATTTTCAATATGAATGGCACTATGGTTGTCACAATACAACTTTCTATTCTCCTGGTTCTTTCCCAATTCCTCCATAAACCCTCATAACAAAATAATCTCTTTACTAGCCTATGTAGCAAAAATATACTCTCCTTTTGTTGTTGAAAGTACAAAAACCTTTTGCAGTTTTGAAATCCAACTTACTATTGTTTCACCTACAAAAAAACATACCCTGTGGTGCTTCTCATGGTATCTTTATCACCTTCCATATATGAATCAACATATCCTTCCAGAACATTGTTTGAACATCCAAAACATAATGCATGAGTAGAAGTACCTTTAAAATACTTGAGAATACATTTTACTACCCCCCATGTTCTTTTCCTAGATTGTTCATATACATGTTCACAACTCCCAATGCATGTGNTTCTCCCTAGTTACTACCTTTGTGAACATGTTTGCAAGATTCTGGCTAGTATCTATCTTTTCCAACTTCAATTGTCCATCTTCCAAAAATGATCTTATGAAATGGTACCTAAGTTGTATATGATTATTCTTAGAATGGAATGTTGAGTTATTTTCAATATGAATGGCACTATGGTTGTCACAATACAACTTTCTATTCTCCTGGTTCTTTCCCAATTCCTCCATAAACCCTCATAACAAAATAATCTCTTTACTAGCCTATGTAGCAAAAATATACTCTCCTTTTGTTGTTGAAAGTACAAAAACCTTTTGCAGTTTTGAAATCCAACTTACTATTGTTTCACCTACAAAAAAACATACCCTGTGGTGCTTCTCATGGTATCTTTATCACCTTCCATATATGAATCAACATATCCTTCCAGAACATTGTTTGAACATCCAAAACATAATGCATGAGTAGAAGTACCTTTAAAATACTTGAGAATACATTTTACTACCCCCCATGTTCTTTTCCTAGATTGTTCATATACATGTTCACAACTCCCAATGCATGTGAAATATATGGTCTTTTGCACACCATAGCATACATCAATTTGTCAATTGTTGATGAATAAGGGACCCTAGAAATGTATTCTATATGCTCTTGTGTCTTGGGACACATTTCCTTGGTTATTTGAAATGGCTATCTAATGGTGTACTATTTTTTGTTTCATTCTTCATTATAAACCTCTCCAACACCTTCTCTATGTACTCACCCCGAGACAATATTAATATCTTTTGGAGCACATTTTTATCCTTCATGTTAGACCCTGCAACAATCATCTCATCTACACACAATAGAAAGATAATGTACCTTCAATTTTCTAGCCTCTTAAAATAGACACAATGATCAGAATGAAATCTAATATAACCTTGTTCTGTCATAAACCTATCAAACTTCAAATTCCATTTACTTGGAGCTTTCTTTAGGCCATGCAATCTCTTCTTCAACTTGCAGACCAAATTTTCCTTCCCTTTTACCTCATACCCCTGTGGTTGCTACATATAAATATCTTCCTCCAAATCCCCATGGATAAAGTTTGGTTTTACATCTAACTATTCAATATGAAAATCTTCTACTATCACAAGACTTAAACTAGTCCTAATTGAAATCATTTTAACAACAGGAGAAAAAAATCCATCAAAATATATACCTTTATTCTTTGCAAAACCCTTTACAACAAGTCTATCCTTGTACCGATTTTTTCCTCCATATTCTTCCTTCAAACTGTAAATCCATTTATTCTGCAATGCCCTTTTTCCTGCAAGAAAATGAACCAAGTCCCAAGTCTGGTTATTTACCAAGGAATAAATTTCCTCTTCCATGCCTTCCTTTGACTTATTTTTAGTTTCTACTTGCATTTCCTCTTCATAACTTTTTGGTTCACCAGATTCAGTCAACAATGAATAACAAAATGAATGGGAGTATCATTCAAGGGGTATAGTTAACCTGGTATATCTTCTAACAACACTTGTAGGAGTTTGAGGTGCCTATTGCTCATGTTGTTGTACATTTTTATTTTTTGGTACCTTTGGAATTTAATTTTCTTTGATTTTAGAAAGAACTATGTATTGGGTGTTTTTTATCTAGGTGGAAATAGGTGGCGAGCCACCTACTCCACTGGATCAAAATAGGGTTTTGACCTTGGCAATGTTTCTACATATTTTCGGGTCCTAAACTTCAGGTGTCGTTTTGGGGCCCTAAACAATGTTTTTTGAGCACGCTACATTCACACTGTAGGATTTAACCATAGTTTTATGAACAAATGTGTAGTCCTCTTATATACCTTTCCAGCGAGCTATTGTGTGCCTGAAACATGGATCGTATGAAAAATTTACACCCTTGGGAAGTTGACGTATCAACTACCCCCATTGGGGCCCACAAACCTTTTGGAATTTCATCTTCTAGGTTAGGGTTTTGGATTTTCTTTATGTTTAACAGACCTATAGAGCCTCATTTTAAATGAAAACTTCTTCTTATGAATGAGTGTATCCCTCACATCTCTTCTCAGAGATAAGCTTCCACCATTCTAGCGTGTTTATTCACTTTGTATTTCTATAGTCTCTGTACATTTCCATCATTAATAAAACAATGTCCATTATTATATATATATATATATATGTGTTTATTGCAATATATATGTATATTTCATTGTTATATCTCTTTCTTGATTTCATTCTAAAAATAATATGGATCAGCTGTATCAGAGAAGGATACTCCTTTTTGTTTCTTAGTGCATATCCTCGACGAATCCATGGTATAGAGAGTTGGTTATTGAGCTAGTTTCTCTTAAGGAAAACCGATTTGACCAGCCAAAGCAACATCCCATGGTGGAAGAGAAGAGATATGAGGGAGAAAAATATCCCATCAAGTTGTTTCTCATGAAATCCCTCACGCAACAGAGGAACGAGATGTTGGAATGTTCGACAACATAGGTATTCCAACAAAGGACAGAGACTTTTAGTAACCACTCACACAACCAGATCAAAGATCAACACACCAATGTTTTTACGTGGTAAAACCCATATGGGGAAACATCCATGGCTCCAACCAATGCGGCCACTTGGATTAGTTTATTAATGAAAAAGAAAAATATTATAGAGAGATTTTACAAGAGAGTTTCTGACAATTGATCATCGACAAATGCCCCTCCATGCTCTTTAAATAGAGATCATGGAACAATCGGGTGTTAATCCATAGATCAATGGCCTTTAATATCGAGGAGAGTATGAGCCATCAGATCACTCTATGTCAGGAACATATCATGACCATCGGATTTACTAACTATAAATGAATACTAATGCATACTAAAAAAACACACTAAGAAACACACTTTTACCTAATGACACATTAAACCAATTAGATCTTAATTAACTCCTAAGTGTCTAAATATCCTAACATCCTCCCTTAAGAACAACTTGGGATAAGATTGAAGGATTTACAATGTTGACACAATAGGAGAAGGAAGTATGCATTAGAGCCTATCCGTCGTTAATGACAACTTTATGAACTCCTAACATAGATTGAAGTTTGGAAAACTTCGCTTCTGTAAGAGACTTTGTGAAAATGTTTGAAACTTGATCTTTTGTAGGGAAAATGAGAACTTCAATAACGCGATCATGAATGATATTTCTGATGAAGTGCATGTGTGGCTCGATGTGTTTTCTACATTGATGTTGAATTGGGTCGAATTGGGTCTTTGGTGAGATTGATGTAACTTTGATTGGTGCACCAGAGGTTGTTCAGATGCTACTGCTGGAATCCAAACTCTGAAAGGATCTGTCGAAGCCACAAGGGATCTTGACTGACATTTATCATTGCTTAGTACTTTGCTTCTGCTGAAGAAAGTGAAATATCCTGTTTTTTCTTACAGGCCCAAGTGACAGGTCCTGAACCAAGGCAAAAAACATAACCTACAATAGACTTGTGATCATCAGGGTCATCGGCCCAATCTGAATCAGTGAAACCAACCAATAAAGGATTCCTCCCTGAACTGTAATGTATCCCGAACTGAACTGTAACACAGACATAGAAAAGTATCCTTTTAGCTACTTTCCAATGGCTTTCATGGGGTGTTTTCATATACCAAGAAACAAGACCAGCAACAAAGGAAATATCAGAATGGGTATGAGTCAAGTATAAGAGGCTACCAGCTAATTGACGATACAGGGTGGCATCAACTTCAGAAGAAGTACAGGTGGAAATAAGATTGACTCTAGACTGGAAGGGTGAAGGGGTTGGTTTACAATCATACATGTGAAAACGACAAAGAAAGTCACAAGCATACTTAGAATGGGAAAAACAATTCCTTCATTAGTTTGCGAAACTTGGAGGCCAAGGAAATAGTGAAAAAATCCTAAGTCTCTCATTTCAAATTTCTTATTAAGGTTAGTTTTCACATGGTTTAAAAGTTTTGAGTCACTACCAGTAAGGATAAGGTCATCAACATAAAGGATAAGGATTATGAGATGGATTCCTACTTTCTTGGTATAGACATTAGGATTAGAATGGCATCTAGAGAATCCGGTGTCAATAAGAAATATGTCCATTTTCGCATACCAAGATCAAGGAGATTCCTTAAGACCATAAAGAGATTTATTAAGGCGAAAAACAAGGCTAGAGTCATTTTTGACATAGCCAAGAGGTTGTTCCATGTAGATTTCTTCTTGAAAATCTCCATGCAAGAAGGCGGATATAACATCCATCTGATGGACCTCCCATTTATGTGAGGCAACAATGGAAATAACAAGGCAGATGGAATTCATTTTGTCTACAGGGGAAAATATTTCATTATAGTAAATTCCTTCAACTTGGAAAAATCCTTTGAAAACTAACCGAGCCTTGTGTCTTTCAACACTTCCATCTGATTCATACTTAGTTATGTAGAACCATTTACATTTGATAAGTTTTCTTCCTTTTGGAAGAGGCACAATATCCCAAGTATCATTTGTGATTAAAGAACGATACTCTTCATTCATTTCTCTATCCCAATATGGATGACCTGAAGTTTCTGCAATTGTCTTTGGATCATGAGTCTCTGAAAATTGATCCAAAAGAGAAGAGGTTCGTTGGAATTGTGAATGTGTTCGACGTTGATCTGAAGGATCACCGATAATACCACCAGCTGTTTCTCGTGTTTAACAGACCCATCTAGGAAGCGGTGGAACTGGTGCTGGTTCAATTTAAAAGGACTCATATGGAGGAAGGTGAGAAAGAAGAGGTGTATTTTCATCCTCGTTGTCATCATCTGAAGAAGAAACCATAATAGGAATAGAAGAAGGAACAAATGCCGAAGATGGCTTGCAGGACGAAGAAGGCACAATTGTCGAATTAGGCTCGCAGGCCAAGAGATTTTCATCAAACTTAACATCTCTTCTAATAAAAATTTCATTACAATGTGGTTGAAGAAGTATATAACCTTTGACATCTTCAGAATAACCAACAAATATACACTTCTCACTTTTAGGTTGCAATGTTTTCCTTTACTCATCAAGAATGTGAGCCCATGCTATACTGCCAAATACAGAGAAGTGACTTACATCTGTCTTACTTTTAGTCCAAGTTTCTTTTGGTTTTTTATTTTTAAGAGCCTTTGTGGGAGTGCGATTGACTATGTAATTTGCACAGTTGATTTCTTTTTCCCAATACTTTATACTTAATCCCTTAGATTGGATCATACAATTAACCATTTCTTTTAATGTTCGGTTCTTTCTCTCAATAACACCATTTTGTTGTGGTGTATATGGAATAGTGTGTTGCATTTGGATGCCCTGTGTAGTGCAGTAACTTATAAAATTATTGTTCACATATTCGCATCCATTATTTGTTCTTAACTTTTTAATTTGATGTCCAGATTGATTTTCTACAAGGGCCTTGTATGCCAAAAACTTGTCAAAAACGTCTCTCGTAAGTTTTAAGAAGTTAGAACGTCTGGAAAAAGAATCAATGAAAGTTAAGAAATAATTGCACCCAGAAAAAGAAGGAGAAGAAATTGAAACACACAAATCACTGTGAACAAGATGCAAAGGGCCCGAGGCATCCCATGAGGCACATTTGTCAAAAATTTCCCAGTGATTTTTGTCGAGAACACAACCGCTACAAACACCATCACTTCTTGAAACAAGAGGAAGACCAATCACCATCTGTTGATTACATAGTTTTTTCAATGAGCTATAGTTTAGATGACCAAACCGTTCATGCCAAATTTTGTTCAAGTCATCGCTATGAGCAACAAAAACTGATGAAAAATATGATGACCCAAAGTTGTCAAACTTATACAACCTGGTAATATCATCAACAATTCCAGTTGCAAGAATATGTTTAAGATATTTTAGATCCTTTATTACAACTTGGTGAGGTTAAAACTCTATGGTTTTACATTCACCTGAATGAATGATTTGATATATTGATAGAAGGTTACAAGAGAGAATTGGAACACATAATACATCATTGAAATGATGATTATCTACTTGAACTGTTCCATATTTTACAACACTAAGAGATCTATCATCACGAAAAAATATTTTCTTGGTGTTACATTCATTTGGAGAAGAAAATATGTCTTTGTCCTTAGCCATATGATAAGATGCTCCAGAATCAATAAGCCACTCATCAGAAGAAGAAGTAGAAGTAAACCAGAAGTAGAAAGTGTATGTCCATGAGAAGAAGAAGAAGAAGCATAATCAATACTGATGTTGTGATTCTTCATCACTGCTTCTAAAGCTTCCATCCTCTTGAAACATTTGGACTCATCATGACCATCTTTATCACAAAAGTTGCAATGTCTCTCAATCTTCTTATTTTTATATTTTTCTCCTTTGTCACCATTAGGAGTTGAATTTGTCTGAGTGAGTTTGGGACCCTTATGTTTCTTGTTTCTGTAGCGAGGATGTTGCTTCTCGGGATACTTGGGTTTATATTTCTGCTGGGAAACTAAGTCTTTGTTGGAGGTACCTACAATGTTGATCACTCCAAGTTGTACAAGCTTATCTTCCTCTCTAATCAAAGTTGCACAAAAGGAATCAAGAGTGAGTTTTTGATAAGATTTCCCTAAAGACTTTCTCATGGCATAAAAGGTAGATAAAAAAAATGAATATGCACTACCTATCTTAGAAAAAATAAGATAGATGCAACACTCTTCTTCCATTTTTATCTCACATTCTTCACATTAAATTCTGAATGTTTTAAACTTAGATAGATAGTCTCCAAGGAAAGAAAAATCACTTGGACTTAAGGTTAGTACTTGATTTTCTAGTTGTTGTGCTCGAATAATATTGAGTTTACAAAACACAGATTAAATCTTGTCCCAAGATTCTTCGAGGTCATTAATTTCTTTAAGGTGGAACCTTAAATCAGGAGAGATGAACATTCTGATTAGTCCACATGCTTCGTCACTCCTATTATCCCATTTTACATTCTTATCATCATCGGTGGGTGCTTTTTCCTTTCCCAAGGTAATCTGGTACAAGCCTTTACTTCTTAATAAATCTTCCATATGAGATTTCCATTGGAAGTAGTTGGTTCTAGTAAGCAAAAGGTTAATGAAAGAATCCATATTAAATCTGTAGATAATATGGATTTAAAATTTGAAATTGATGTTTTGGATGGAAATATCTCGAAAAGTTAGGTGGTGTAAAAAAAAATAGCACTAAAAAGGGACTTCGGATGTGAGAGTTATGCCCTTTTTAAAAAAATGCATAAACAATAACCAAAGGACCACGTGGTGGTGTAAGTTTCTTTATGAAGTTACTTCATGCAAAATAAATAACTCTAAAATAAAACATTAAAGCTACTTCTAGTGATTCACTTTTATACTTGAAGTGATATACACTTTACAATTTTAGCATGAAATTTTTCAAAAAAAAATAACAAAAGAGAGATTTGAACTCAAGACCTATTACTTAATAAGGAAACTTTTAACCAAATGATCTAGCAAAACACATTGTATTGTTTCACAAGAGGATTGTTGTTGTTGTTGTTGTTCACAAGAGGATTGGGGTTGTTTTTTTTATTGTTGTTGTTGTTGTTGAAGGCATTGGAGAGCATGCTAAAAGAAAACTCTTTTCACACAAGAAAAAAATATTCGCTTCTCGATGACAACAAGGGTTAGATATCGGTTAGCTTACCTGGAAGATGCACCTTTTCCTATATGTTTCTTATTTTACGAGATCGTGCAGGGTGCGGGGCAAAGAGAATATGCATATCTAAAAGAGTAGAAACCCAGAAACAAATAATATAAAACCAAAATAATACTCTGCAAAAATAAAAATAAAACGTATTCAGGCTTTATACCTTTGGATCTGATTGAAATGGTCATATCTTGGGAAAATGAAAAATATTTTCAAGTGAAACAAAAAGTGTTCCTAAATGAAATGAGTGCTCTGGATGCAATGGAACAGTCCTTGTAGCCCAGAAATGTACATAAATGACATAAAATGGAGATGAGACAACTCAGCTTCACGATCTCGATCTACAACAGGAGTGGGTCTTCAAACAAGCTATGATACCATGTTCGACAGCTCAGGTATTCCAACAAAGGAAAAACAACTTCAGTAACCACTCACACAAACATATAAAATATCAACACACCGATGTTTTGATGTGGTAAAACCCCTAAATGGAAACATCCACAGCCCTAGCCAACGTGGCCACTTGGAGTAGTTTATTAATGAAATAGAAAATGATTACAGAGATATTTTATAAGATATTTTCTCACAATCATTCACTGGAAAATGAACCTCCATGCTCTTTAAATAGAGATCATGGACCAATCGAGTGTTAAGCCACAGATAAATGGTCGTTAAGATCAAGGAGAGTATGAACTGTCGGATCACTCTATGTCGGGAACATATCGTGACCATCAGATTTCCTAACTACAAATGCATACTAGTGCATACTAAAGAAAAACACTAAGAAACACACTTTTACCTAACGACACATTAGACCAAGTAGATCTTAACTAACTCCTAAGTGTCTAAATATACTAACAATTTTTCCCAATTCCTTCAACGATTGATGACAATAATAGGTGCATCTTCATCAAGCAATCCCTTTCGATATGTTTCCCCTTTCAAGGTACAAGTTAATTTTGATATTCCCATTTTTAAAGTTCAGATCAATTCAAATTCTTTGGAAAAATGGTTGAATTTGCTAGAAGGTTATTTATCTATTCACAATTTTTCTACTATAGAAAATATCACCTTTTCACTCCTTAAGGATCTCCCCCATGTCAAACATTGGTGGGAAACTTACTAGGATAAAAATTCCACAGAGTCTGGAATATTTGGGGCCGAACCCACTTGGGATTCTTTTATGGATGCGGTCAAGGAGAAATATTACCATGTGGAAAACTATGATGATCAATACATGAGATGGACCATGTTGCATGAAGAGAGGGTCCAAATAGTGTCATACTTCAAAAATACCTTCTATACCTTGTGCACCAAGATGGGTATCAAATACTCTAAGTAGAATCTCGTTCTAAAATAACGTGGGGCTCTACACAAGTGCATCCAAACTGAAATGCATGTTTTGTACATATCATCACTCCAAGTGGCTTATCGATATGCTATAAAAATCGAGCATAAATTTAAGCACTAGAACAAGCATGTATTTGGGTTTGCAAATACGCAACAACCAAAATATGGTAAAGGTAACCCTAATACACATAATATCCAACCTCAAGACAATCGGTCCAAGATGGAGGAAAATAAGAGAAATGGGAAGACAAAGAAGGACACTGGGAAGCGGTGTGACTTCCACAAAATCCATTAGCACAACATCGATGAGTGTCGCTCAAATAAATCATTGGTATTTTATCTCAAATAAACAAAATCGAGCCTCGAATCAGACTCTGATTCAGACATAATAAAATGAGACAGATAATTGATGCAGAACCCACTATTACTGTCGCGATTGCAACAATCCAACAAGAATAACCAGAGGATCCTGAGGAGGGGGAGTGATTTTTCCATTCACAAATGTGGGTGAAGGGGATCCCATTTCATTTTATTTTTGATAGAGGAAGCCAGAAGAACCTCATCTCAGCAAAGGTCATCAAGCAGTTGGATTTGTTGATAATACCACACCCACAACCATACAACATCTGATAGCTTCTCTAGGGATGAGATCTTCATGTCAGCCAACAATGTCGCTTGTCATACGACATCAAGCCCTTTAAAGATGAGGTATTGTGTGATGTTTCCCCACTGGAAGTCTGTGATTTTTTATTAGGTGATACATTTATGTGGAAGCATTATGTTTTTTATCAGTCTCGACCCGATAGCGTCATTGTTACTCCAGGGGGTCAACTCTACAAGATACCAGAGGTAGCTCATAATATTGTCTCGAAAAAACAGTGTCGCAAATTAGTCTCTCATACAATAGATTTTATCCTATTCACGATCTGTTAATAAGAGAAGGACACTAAAATCACTACAGCCTTAGGCCATGACCCTTCTATCTAGAAAAAGCATATCAACAAGATTGTACAAGAGCACCAAGATATTTTTACTTCACTTACAGAGCTACCTCCACACTATCCAGTCAAGAAAAGTTATACAAAATCCATTCATGCTCTTCATGTTGCATGTTCACTAACAAATTCCTCCTAGACTCAAGCATATCATGCAACTATATCGGTTGAACGAATCCAACCCCACCAACCATAGGTCCATAACATCCTTCACCAAGCTAAGAAAGACAACTTCCTCAGAAAAATCTTCCCCGGAAACTTGACATAATGGAGACCATTTCTTCCTAATGGGGGAACAATGATACAAGAGGAAATCGATGGCCACCTAGCTACTCCACTGTCTCAAAATAGAGGTTTCCACCTTGGCAATTTTTCTACATCTTTTCAGGTCCTAAACTTCTGGGTCATTTTGAGGCCCTAAACAATTTTTTTTGGGCCCGCTACAGTCACACTATCGCCTTTGGCCAGATTGTGATGAAAAATTGTGTATTCATTGGATATACCTTTGTAGTGATCTACCATGCACACAACACAGAGATTGTATGAAAAATTTACGCCCTTAGGAAATTGATGTATCAACTACACCCATCAAGGCCTACAAACCTTTTGGAGTTTCATCTTTTAGGGTTAGAGTTTTGGAATTTCTTTATGTTAAAAAGGCATCTAGAGCCTCATTCTAAACATCATGATATTATTTCCAATGACCATAGCCATCACTTCTCTTCTCAGAGATGAGTCGTCACCATTCTAGCGATTTTATTCACTCTGTATTTTTACAATCTTTGTACATTTCCATCATTAATAAAAATTGTGCATTACTGTATCTTTGTGTTTATTGCAATATATCTCTATATTTTGTTTTTATATCTCTTCCTTCATTTCATTCTCAAAATAATCACTATCAATTTTCCTTTTCCTGTTTATTTGCAATTGATCTCTATGCATTACCTTTTCATTGAATACCACATCTCTACCCATAATGATTTTATTATTTTCATAATCCCATAATAAATAACCAAAATCATTAACAATGTATCCAATAAAGGTACACTTCTTGGATTTTTCCTCAAGATTTGATTTATTTTCTTTATCAATATGGAAAAATGATTCAAAACCAAATGTCTTCAAAAATGATTAGTTTACCTTTTTACCTATCCATGCCTCATCTAGAATTCCACCATCCAAGGAGATTGAAGTCCATTTGTTTATTAAGTAAACAAGAGTATATAACACATATGCCAAAAAATGTAAGGGCAATCCATCATGCAATCTCATACTCCTTGCACATTACATGATTGTCATGTTCATCCTTTCTAACAGACCATTTTCTTGTAGTGTTCCTGGAACTGTCTTCTCTCTATGAATCCCATGGTATGAACGGTAATAATCAAACTCCTTTCTACAATATTCACCTCCATTTTCTGATCTGAGACACTTCGACATTTTTCCTATCTTATTCTCAACCAAAGCTTTCCATTTCTTAAAAGTTTCAAAAACATTAGATTTTTTTCGAATGCAATAAAACCATGTTCTTTTAGTTGCATCATCAATAAACGTAACATAATTATGAGAGATACCAATAGATGATACCTCAATTGGTCCCCATACATCTATATGCACAAGCTCTAATTTTTCACTCTTATTTTCCTTTCGAACCCTTAGAAATATGACACTCTTCTATTTTCCATAAACATCATGTTCATAGAAATCCAAATCAACTTATTTAAGATCTGGAAAAAACAATCCTTTCGTGAAGTATTTGCATCCTCTTCTCACTCATGTGTCCAAGCCTTTGATGCCACAATGTTGCATACACACCTATAAAAGATAAAGATATTGAATTTTAACATTACTAGTACATAAATAAAATGTACATACCTTGTCTCCCTTTTCCATTACAAGTGATCCTTTAGTGACCTTCCACACCTTATCTATAAATGTAGATATAAAAGCTTCAATTTCCAATTGTCCTATTCAAATAATATTTCTTCTCGGATCTAGTATATGTCTCACCTCTTCCAATAAAAATTGGTTTCCATTCTTTTTATTTATTTGTATCTTACCCATTCCAACAATTTGACATGGTTCGTCATGACCCAAATAAAATTGTCCAAAATCACCTTGAACATAATCTTGGAAATATTTCTTATCGGGTGTGGCATGAAATGAAGCCCCTGAATCTACTACCAAAGATTCAGTAATATTATCTAAAGAAAGAATCAAAGAATCTTGTAACACATCACATATTACATTTTCTTCTTGATTTTTCTCTTATGTCCATCTCTTTCCTTCTTTGGAGATTTGTAGTCTTTCTTTAGATGTCCTTTATTCCCACAATCCCACTATATTTCCTAGTTTATTTTTAGATCTTCCCTTCCTATAATTCTTGTGACTCCTTGAGATCTTTCCTCTATCCCTTTGTCTTCCCCTATTCTCCATGGTCAATCCATTACCTGATGCCTTGCCTGTGTTTTTCTGTCGCATTTCCTCACTAATCATAACACCAACAACATCATCAAATTTCATAGTGTTTGAACAATATATAGAGTTACTTACAACCATGACCAATTTGTTCCATCTTTCTGGAAATGATCACAAGATTAGAAGAGCCTTAACCTCATCATTGATGTCCACTTTTATAGAAGTTAGTTGATTAGTAACAATATTGAATTCATTTAAATGGTCAACAACAAACCCACCTTCTGACATCTTCATATTAAATAATCACTTCATTGGAAATACC